>LBNU01020220.1:23339-40373 GCA_014162995.1 Artemisia annua | reverse complement strand
CCTCAAATTACAAGACTATAGTCGTGTTTTAGAAAGTTACAACGATAAGTGTCGGTTAATCTCTTAGTTTATGCTCTTGTATGGACAAATTATAAAAGGACTAAGGGGCTAAGTGCAAAATGTAAAACACAGGGATTAGTCACTAGACTCCCTTAAAATACCACCCCATTGGCCTCATTTTAGTTCTTTGGCTAGATGTTTTGGTTATTTGGTTAGAATTAGTTTATTTTCAATGTTTGTAGCTGTAAGGTTTTAATACAAGCTTTTTATTTCATGTCCAAGTCTTTTACTTTGCTTATTTCCTAGCTTATTTGCACCTTCTTTTCATCTTATTCAAGCTTCTTACTTCTATCTTGATTTAATATAAGCTCATAAAAGTCTTGCACCACCTTTGCATGAGAAGAAATTTTCGTGCCTTATGATTATGACTTGAGCTTATTTGGATTTTGCTAGCTTGTGAGAGCTTTTGTTTTGTTTTTGTTTAGTTTATTTACAAGTTTTAAAGTCGTTATCTTTAGCTTTTTAATCTTTATTTTGAGTCTAAACTAGCTTTTTAGTTACAAGCCCTAGAAATATGTTTTGCTTATTTTGATTAGTTGTGTTTTCTATAGCTTATTTTGAGTATTGGTTTTGCTTAATATTGAGTTTAAATAAGTTTTCATTAAGTTTTTATAAATATTTCACGTAAAAATTATGTCCAGTATGTCATTAGGGTTTACTAGCGAGTTTGGAGTTTATTAGGGTTTAGTAGCGAGTATGGTTTTCTTTGCATAGCGAGTATGCTATTTCTTTTGTGTCTAGCGAGTTTGATCTTGGCTAGAATAGCGAGTTTGGGGTCACATAGGGTCTAGCGAGTATCATTTTTCATTTTGGTCTAGCGAGTTTGTTTTTACTTTTGACTTAGCGAGTTTGTTTGTTAGTTTAAACATAGCGAGTATCATTTCCCTAGGTCTAGCGAGTTTAGGTTTTTTATATACGTAGCGAGTTTCCTTTTTCATTTAGGCTTAGCGAGTTTGGTTTCCTTTAGTGTTTAGCGAGTTTGAGTTCTATAGCTTAGCGAGTAAGACTTCCATTGTCACATAGCGAGTTTGGGGTCACCTTAGGTAGCGAGTTTACTTTTTTATTTTCAAGGGTAGCGAGTTTATTTTTTTAGTCTAGCGAGTTTTACTTTTTCTTAAATAGCGAGTTTCATTATTATTTTGTCTTAGCGAGTTTAGGTTTTTATTTTCTTTAGTTTTCGAGTCTCAGTCTTTTATTGTCATGTCTTGTTTATTTCTAAAGCCGAGCTAGGCTTATTGGCACTCCATCGTTCATCGAGTGGAGTTTACTTTTATTCATTTCATACCGTTACTCTGTCGAATTTTCTTTTGAACTTTTTAACTTAGTTTACTTTTCTTTCGTTAATTAAATACAAAACAACAAAAACATTTTCTTTATTTCTTTCCTAGTTTATCTCTTTATTTCTTTTTCGCTTCACTTAGTCTCATGTTTTCTATTCTAGTTAAACGCATTTCTTTTCTTTCCATCCTTTATTTCATTTAAACTTTATGCAAACCTTTCGTAGTATAACTAAAATAAATTCACATCTTTTCAACCCATTCATCTCACATAACTCACGACTTGAGTGACTAGATCAATTTCAACGCTCGTTGGGACAACGATACCCGTGGTTTGAGCTTGTACTTTGCTCCCGCGAATCTGCCAAAATGGCGCCGCTGCCGGGGAGCGGTTGATTAAGATTAAGTCATTCGTCGTTCGAGACTTGTGTTTTGAAGAACCCTCTTTTAGAAGTTAACGCTTTTCTTAAACATAAAAACAACTAAAAATTATAAAACCTATAAAAGCCAAAAATATTTTATCTTTTCTTTTATAAACTTATAAAAACCAAAAAGATTTTCCTGTCTACTTTCTTTTTACACTTTGTTTTGTTTTGATTTATATGATCACTCGTTCCAAGTCTAACTTGAACGAGTTTTCTTCAACAGTGCCTTCTAACCGCAATCGTCGTAGACGAAAACAAAGGATCGTACCCGAGTTACATCCTAACGTTGAAGAGATGAACAACAACGTCCATTAAAATGAGGAACCTCCGGTGGGACCTCAACCTCCTGCAGATCTCCGAACAATGGAAGAGTTGTGTACTCCAACCATGTATGGGCGAGGTAGCCCGATTGCACCTTTAGGAATCGATGCTGCAGATTTTGGACTCAAACACCACATGATCCAACAAGTCCAAAATTTCTGCCAATTTCACGGCTTACCCGATGAGGACGCGAACAAACACCTTGATAAATTCTTAACCGTCACTCAAAGCATGAAACAAAATGGTGTTACCGATGATTCTCTTCGCCTTTACCTTTTCCCATATTCATTAACTCACCATGCTAAAAACTGGTTTGACCGACTCCCAAAGAATTCAATTCACACCTTCGATGAAATGGTTTCAAAGTTCTTAGCCAAATACTTTCCACCGTCGATGGTGACCAAACTAAGAAACGACGTATGTAATTTCCATCAACGTCCAGATGAAACCTTGTTCGAAGCTTGGGAACGTTACAAGCTTGCTATTGATCGATGTCCGAATCACAACATGTGTTTTTTAACTTTTTGACTTAGCGAGTTTGTTTTGTTAGTTTAAACATAGCGAGTATCAATTTCCCTAGGTTCTAGCGAGTTAGGTTTTTATATACGTAGCGTTTCCTTTTTCATTTAGGCTTAGCGAGTTTGGTCCTTTAGTGTTTAAGCGAGTTGTGAGTTCTTATAGCTTAGCGAGTAAGACTTCCCATTGATCACCATAGCGAGTTTGGGTCACTTAGTAGCGCGAGTTTACTTTTTTTATTTTCAAGGGTAGCGAGTTTATTTTTTTAGTCTAGCGAGTTTTACTTTTTCTTAATACGCGAGTTCATTATTATTTTGTCTTAGCGAGTTTAGGTTTTTATTTTCTTTAGTTTTCGAGTCTCAGTCTTTTATTGTCATGTCTTGTTTATCTCTAAAGCCGAGCTAGGCTTATTGGCACTCCATCGTTCATCGAGTGGAGTTTACTTTTATTTATTTCATACCGTTACTCTGTCGAATTTTCTTTTGAACTTTTTAACTTAGTTTAATTTTCTTTCGTTAATTAAATACAAAACAACAAAAACATTTTCTTTATTTCTTTCCTAGTTTATCTCTTTATTTCTTTTTCGCTTCACTTAGTCTCATGTTTTCTATTCTAGTTAAACGCATTTCTTTTCTTTCCATCCTTTATTTCATTTAAGCTTTATGCAAACCTTTCGTAGTATAACTAAAACAAATTCACATCTTTTCAACCCATTCATCTCACATAACTCACGACTTGAGTGACTAGATCAATTTCAACGCTCGTTGGGACAACGATACCCGTTGTTTGAGCTTGTACTTTGCTCCCGCGAATCTACCAGTGAAGCTTATCTTGATAATTAACTTTGAACTTCGATTAAGCGTCTCTTTTATTTTCTTGAGCCTTTAAGGAATAAACGCGTCGTCACGGGCTTTTCTTAAGTAAATTTCATCTTTGGCTTCACTTTAGACTCTTTTCCACATCTCGTGCTCGTTTAGGGCTTTTTGGTTGATTTTCACGTTGTTTTTGCAATATCCTTACCTGCACAGTCACAAACACAAAAACACGATATCTTTGGCGTTTAATGTTAGTTTTTGGTCTAATAGAGCCTGAAAATGGTGAATAAAAGGTATGTGAATAAGCACATACCAATACCCTTGGATCTTCCATGTTACATTGAAGATAAGTAATCAATTAATCATTCAATATGTCTATGTGTTGTTTGATTCTATCTTGTTCTTGTCTTTTGTTTAACATGCTAGGCTAGATTTTCTTTGTGTTTGCTTAGATCTAATGAAACCTAACCATTAATTATTGATTGAATGGTGTGTTATTAATTGTATTGGATGGGTGATTATTGATGTTAGGCTTAAGAAAACTGGCAGACTTTCGGTTGGTAACATGCTTGAACGTCTTAAGAAACATGAACCAAGGTGTACTAAGGTTATTTTGATTGTATTTAATGCATGAGTGAATTCTAGTGATCCCATGTTAGGATCTTCTTAGTCGTCTCGACATAGGAGTGAAGTAGGATCTCATAGAGTTAGGGGAAGTCCGTACACACCCCTACGAATGGTATTAAGGAATACAATCCGTCATCCACGCAATTAATACACACTAATCAATCGGTAAAAGATAGTTAGGGAGTAAGGAAATCTAAGTAAACACACTTCTCTCCATTATAGTTTTCACAACCATTTACTTTCTTGTTATTTTATTTTATTTGCATTATTAGTAATTTGGGTTAGTTGACTAGCAACTAATTCCGCCCACTCTTCCAAAACCCGAGATTTTTACTTGCTTTCCTAAAAATATAAAATACAAAAAAGAATCTTCCCTCACCCCTAGACCTATTAGAGTAGTTTTTCAATCCTAACGACACTATTCCCTGAGAGAATGGTCAATCCCCCGGTACTTGCCACTACACTATACTACATCGGTCAGGTACACTGCCTGGTGGGGATTGCAAGCTTCTCAAGATCCCTTGAGAGGTAAAACCCTAGTGCGTGGTCGCAATCCTGCGCATAAAAACGTGAATATAAACACTGTAGGATGAGTAGTTAGATTAGCACAGTTCTCTCTTACTACTCATGATAACGCTCTAATTATACATATTCTCGAGCATTATATTATATGTTTTATGATCATTTAGTGTGAACTTTCGGTACTTAATAGCATGAAATGGATGCAGGTTCACTCTCGGATGCTCTGAAGCATGAAACATCAAAAAGCACTACTATTTCATCTTCCGAAGTAAATAAATAAGAAGTCCATTATATTAGTCTTTTATTCCAAGCAAGTGCGCCGGTTTTCCAGCTCTGTACGCCGCACTTGTTCTCTCGGTCAAAGGAAGTCAGGAAGTAATATTTAATAAAAGTGCTCCGGTCTTATTTCCGATGTGCACCGTACTTCCTCTGCATTTATGAAACATTGGCTCCAAGAAAATAGCTAATTGCGCCGCACTTACAATCGAAGTAAGCTTTACTTCGCCTATCAGAAGCCTATGCATAGAGCTCATTTGCAAGCATTTGAACTCTCCACTCTACAACCAATTTTCATTAAGTCAAGTTAAGAAGTACAATGTGATCCTGAGCCATAAGCAAACTTGAACGAATCAGAACAGAGGCGTTATATACTTGTTGATGTCGAACAATTTGTTACTTGTGACACTTGTTTAATCCATTTGATCAATCCAATCCGTATGTCTCTTGTTTACTATTTAATCATTTCCGTTGTAATGAACTCATTAGCCATGAGAGGCTAAACATCTTGTGATTGCTTGGATATGCGAATATAATAAAGTGAATTATGATTATGCTTTGATCTTTATCAATTTCAAGTTTATACTGTGAACTATTGTATTTCTAGTCTTATCATGTTTATTTATTAAAACTGATTGAATATAACCTGTTGGGATAGGTCGAAAGAACCAATTTGTTACACGCAATTCTAGAAACTTGTCTGCGTTTCTAGCCTTTGAATGGAGAAATCGGCTTAGGATAATTGATAATAATCTAGACTTGATATAGAATACTATCTCGAGAGAAATCTCTTGTTGGATAAATATAAATCTTGATTGAACCTAACAAGTTATGAAATTGCTCTTTTGACGAAAAAGGCTAAGTTATAAGTTGTGCATCACTCTATTATCGAACTAAGATCAACCATAAGCATTGTCACTAGATTATCTAAGCTATCCAAGCAATCATTCGTTTCATCATTTGAATTCTTCATATTATCTTAATCGCTATTTGTTAACTATTGTTTTGCTTACTAATCATTTATACTTAATACGAACGGACGGAGTCTCTGTGAAACTAGTATTATAAATTTAAAGCTTTCCTTACACATCAAAGTTTTTGGCGCCGCTGCCGAGGACTTAAATCTGTTCTTTAAGCATTTTCAAAGTGGAACTAGCAAACAAAACCATATTTTTCTACAAAATCAGAGCACTCTGTTTGTTCTGTTGCATAAAGCAGGCCGTACAAACACTCTTGTATACCGCACTTATTCACAAAACACACACACACCACCGTACTTGTCACCAAGTACGACGCACTTATTTAAATCCGTGACTTTTTTTTCTAAAAATTCACAATCTTTTCATAAAAACCAAAAAGAATCATCTTCTGATCATCAGAATCACTATCTTTCGAAATTAATCTTCTCGGTTAAAATAACACCGCCGTACTTCCACTATAGTACGCCGAAATTAGCACTTTCACACAAGTACACCACACACCTTTCCGTGTACGCCGCACTCATTTACTCAGAAAAAATGAAATTTGTCACACTGATTTATATTTCGCTCTCTAAATTGGATGCACACTCGTTCATCTAAAACTGATCCTATTTCACCTTTGTCAGAACCTGAAAGAACTTTAAATAAAAGGAAACGTAATAACAAAAGAGTTTCGTTTTCTCAAAAAGACGAAATACATGAATAACCTCGTGTTCGCCACACACCCATTGACAATATCTCCAACTTCACATTTTTCATTAAACTAATCAAATTGTACGATCCAATGGATGACGCTGATAATGAACCTATGTGGGCTAACTATCGTATCGTTGCACCTAATCCTGGACCAGCTATTACCATTCCTGAAACCGCAAATGAGTTTGCAATCAAAGGAAATCATTTGACTCTTGTCAAAGGCAATCAATTCGATGGTCGAACTAAAACTGATCCTGACAAACACATTTATGAATTTCTTGGAGTCTGTGATATGTTCAAATACGGAGCTACCGAAACCGAAGCGGTAAGACTCATGATGTTCCCTTTATTTTTAACGGGAGAAGCTAAAACCTGGCTTGACGAACTCGTCGAAGGAACCATTGAATCCTGGGATGAGCTTCGCACTGCTTTCGTTAGTAGATTTTTCCACCAGCTGTATTCGATAAAATTCTCGGAGAAGTCCGGAGATTCTCACAACACGAACGTTAAAATCTCACCGAAGCCTGACTTTGAATGAAAGAACTGCTAAGAAACTGTCATGGACATGGTTTAACAAAAGGCAATATAATCAAAATCTTCTATCACGGTCTTGATGAAATAACTCAAGAAGCTTTAAATGCTGCGGCCGGTGGTATATTTATCTATAAAATGCCAAATCAAGCATATTAACTTCTTGAAGACAAAGTCTTGCTTAAACTCGATCGGGCTAAAGATCAAAAACCAAAAACTTCTCTTCATAAAACTGTTGCTTTCGCCGATGAATGCAGTAGTAATACTGATACTGAAATAATTATGGCTAGAATGGATGCCATGGCAATCAGAATGGACGCTCGGTATAAAGAAATGAATGAAAAGCGTGAAATTTGTAATCATTGCGGTGGAAACCATTTAACTGCAAATTGCAATGATGATGACACACCTATGTCACATGAAGAGGAAGCCAAATTCATGAATACATTTAGACGTCCCCGTTACTACTAGAACTATCGTGACTGATGTGCGTGATGTGTCGTTGCAGTTTAGCAGTATTAATGCCTACTCAAGTTTTAAATTTACATTTAGCCGACTTATCAATAACACACACACTTAACGAGCAGTGTACCTGGTCAGTATGAATATAATGGTAAGTAGAGTGTCGATCACTAAGAGTGGAACGTATTATCTAGTTAACCTAATCAGTATTTTAATGTCCTAAGTTAGTTTTACAGCCTAATCTAACGAAAGGGGGGGTTCAGCCTGATATACTGTCAGAGATTGGTTATATTAAACAGTAAATTAAACTAATGAGCACGAATCAGCGAATAGCATACACGTACACAGATAGATAATTAGAAGCAGCAGAAGACCTGTCCTGATATTTAAGTAGCTTGTCACTTGTTTTATTTCTAGTTTTATATGAAGCGTATCGTAATCTAATCTGTCTCGTTGGATCTCATGATATCGGCGAGTAAACCCTTAATGATCACTTATGTCTATCCTATTTATCTAAAGACATCAGCTAAATAGGCGAGGAGCAGGTATGGCAGTCCACAGGCTCAGCTGGACACAGAGGTTATCAATGCACTAATATAAGTCACCAAAAACATAATCATATAAATTTTAATTGATGGGAAAACAATTTTAAGGGGAGCAGTATGGTGGCCAAAAGCCCATCAATCCTGATGAATTAAAGCATACTATTATAATAGAACAAAACTACCTAATGAATTAAATACATGCAGGACCTTCTTACAGCTATAATATCTTCGTTTGGGGTGTGTCTTATGTTGCTTTTTCGACTGAACTCGGCTCCTTAGGGTTATGTTGCACACAAAATTCGTCTAGGTCTTGGGGTATTTATAGTTTCTGTCTGAGGGCTCGATGCGGCACATTGAGTAAGTGGATGCGGCGCATCGACTTAACTTTGCGTGGGGTCCAAGATTAATTTATTCTGGAATATTCGTACATTGTCTTCTGATGCGGCGTAACTTAAATCTTTATGCAGCGCATGTCCTTCAGTATCTTGGATTGTATCTGGTGAAGTCTTGATAGTGATACGCCGTATGTCAGAAGTGTAATGCGGCGTATTTGGAGTAGAACAAGCTTGATCTTCTTCGTTGACCAAAGTTTCATATGCGGCGCATGATAGAATTACATGCGGCGCATTCTTCAATTCGAATTCATCTAAGTATGATATTGCGGCGTATCTGTTGAAATAAATACGGCGCATCTTCTGGATTTCAGTAGACTTTTGACATCTTGCTTGTTTTGCTCCATAATTAATCCAAAATCACTAAGTTTTACCTATTGCTTGTTTTTACCTAAGAATTACTAAAGTAAACACTAAAGTACCGATTCTCATAAATAATATAGTAAAACAAGTCAAATAAATAGGATAAATGATGATAATAATATGTACTTATATGAGTTCATCAGATATCCCTCACTTGAAATTTACTTGTCCCCAAGTAAACCTTAGATTTAATCTTATTAAAATGTAACCTAAAAGGTATTAGGATTTATTTTTGTTAGAATCTAAGTTTATCAACGTTTCATCAAGTCTCGGTTATTTAATCATTTGTAATAGGTTGCTAAGTTATTTAATCATGTTATGTTTAAGGGTAAGCCCTTTACTCGTCCAATGGGCCTAAAGCCCATACGAATTAGAAAAGGGAAGAGAAGGGAGTGTTGCCCTAGCTCTTCACCTATAAACAGGACATCTATGTAATGCTTACTCTTGTTGGTTATTTCATTTACTCTTGCACTTTTATTCTTCATATTTGATCTAATCAACCAAACTCTATTTCTCATCTCATTTCTATCATTTCAATATTTGTGTTTACAATATGGTGACCTAACAAGTGGTATCAATCGCTAGAAGAAGGTGTATGTTTTGTTTTTTGTAGCTAACGAACCAAAAACCACCTTTTTAATCGTTTTTCTTTTGTAAATTTTGCTACTTTCTTGTTTGTTTCATGTTTCTATCACATATTTTTCATCAAAACTTGTGTTACAAACTCAAACAACTAACAACGTCTCAAAATTTCACAAAAATTTAAGATTCGTACCTTTGTACTATTTTTCGAAAATTTTTATATTTTTGAAAAGTTGTTAAAGTTTGCAACTTTCTTTAAAATTTCATCATTTTAAGGTTAGTTGTACACGAATCTTGGATAAAAAACGTGTTTTTGGAATGCTTTTTACAAAAACAAAAATCTGCCTAGTTTGTACCAGCTTTCGAGAAACTTAAACCCCAATCTTTCGAGATCTTTGGTTTTTGCTCCTAAGGTGTTTCCGTTGCTTACTCAGTGCTTTTCTCTCTTGTATAACAAAGAAAACACTTCGACTTGTTGGATATTATCGCGATTGTAGAATCTCGATAATTTGTGGAAATTTTTCTCGAAACTGTGAAACTTTCGAGATCTTTTCAAACTTTTCGAAATCTTTCAGTTTTCGAGATCTTTGGAAAATTTTTGAAATCTTTTCATAATCTTTCGAGAACTTTGCTAATTTCCATAGAACAAAAATTCTCGAAAATTTTCCCCAAAATTTCTCGATAACTTATATTTTCGAGAACTTTGGTCAACTTTCGAGATCTTTGGTCAACTTTCGAGAACTTTGGACTTTAACTGTTTTTCGAGATATTCGTCAACAAAGTTTTGAGAACTCACTTGGGATAGTTTTCAAGAATTGGCTTAACATCTATACCTTCTACAAGATCCATCATATACACAAGTTTCTTTCTTTCTAATATCTTCTAACTTCTATTCTTAGAAAAAAAAAATAATAAAAAATTAATTAATTAATTAATTAATTTTTGTGGGAGACTAAACGTTTAATTTTTGGCGGGAAAATTTGAGTAAAATTTAATTTTTATGGGAGACTAAACGTTCAATTTTTACGCGAAATTCAAATTTTGGTATAACGGTGAAAATTTTGCCCAAAAATTCAAAATTTTAGGCCAAAATTCAAATTTTTTCAGTGAAATTTGACGTCAAAATTTCAAAAACTCAAAATTTTCTAGTGACCTTAGAATTGCATTTAATAGTGATTTTCAAAATTCTGGGAGAGAAAATTTTTCAAATTCTATTTTTGGAGGGAAATCAGAAATCACTATATATCAATCTTGTGTGTCATCTAACCATCTTTTCACATTTTGTTTGATTATTCCGATTACATCGCAACAATCACGGGGGAGAGAAAATTTATCAATCAAGGTCGCTAATGAATGAACAGCAGTCTCAAATATCCTCACCCACCAACAACAGATTTAAACCTTCATCTTATCCTTCACCACCAAACTCTGCTTTTCAAGGATCTCATGACAGTGATTCACAAGAAGTTCTAATGCAAGTAATGACTGAGAAATGCATGACATCTTTTAGATTACTTCATTCACACCTTAAGATCCTTTCAAACAAAGACTTAGCAGGAACTCGTTCCGAGTATGGATTCAAACGGGCATTTCCATCACTCCTTGGTGAAGACGTTGAGATTTTCACCCATACGATGTTCCTCAACATGGATCAACTTGAAGATCAACTTAACAAAGAAGAACTTCACGAGAATGGATCCGTGGCTGCCTTTTGTGTACTTAAGAAACAGTTTCAGCAATTCATCCTTATGAGGTTATATTCGGACGATGACTCTCTCATCACAAGCAAGTATTTTCTTGAATACACTCGACTCGGTTTTCAAAACTTCAAAGATATACTGCTCCAACTAATGGATTCTATTGAGAAGTTGATTGCTGAAAGAATACTTCACGAAAAAGTACAGAAGGGTGACTGAAAGAAAGTTGCAGACTCAAGAAGGGAAGGTTAATACGGCTAAAGCATTGGATGCTAGTTTAGTTGACACGGAAAGTAGTGGGACAGAATTAGAACAGTCGGATGACAGCAGCAGATTAGGGAATGATATAGACGTTGATTGTGCAGAGATCATAACCTCCTATGACTCAGAGCCCAACTTTGACAAAGAACAGATGGTTGAGGAAGATGTCATACCCATCTATGACACAGAACCCAACTTTGACAAAGAGCTAATGGTTGAGGTACAATCTACTGTTGATCATATTATGCCTGCTAATAAGAAACAACAATCTGGGCAACCTAACTTCAGTTTGAAGGAGAGGTTGACCAGAATGTTGTGCAATGTCCTGATGTGTCGCGGGAGCAAAGTACAAGCTCAAACCACGGGTATCGTTGTCCCAACGAGGGTTGAATATGGATCTCGTCACTCAAGACCGTGAGCTATGTGTAGTGAATAAGGTTTAAAAGAAGATTTGGGTTTTGTTTATACTACAACGACAAATTAAAGTAAAGGAAAGCGGTAAAACGACATGAAATAAGTAAGCGAGTAAAGAGACATGTAATAAAGCGACTAAATAAAGCGGTAATAAAAGTGCGATAAGTAATTAAAACGGTAAATGAATTTAAAAGACAATATGTTTGCAAAGCGACGCGAGTAAGTTCGTTAAGCTTGAGGTAAAAGTTTGCAACGAGTTATTCTCCTTTCTCGAGATTAGTTGTTGATTAATCTTTTGAAAAGATATCAACTCAAGACGAGTGAATTAATCGTTCAAAGATTTCGTCTTCGAATAATTAACTCACGCGTCTAAGTAATCTTTCGATTCCTTATCACAAACATTTAACACTCTCACATAACTCACAAACTCGAATAGCTAAGCAAACACGTTTTAAAAAACTACTCGAGACTCATATTAAAAACTTAAAGCGATAAAGTAATTAAAAGGCTTGTAAAATATTAAAAGTAATAAAAGTTTAAGACGAAAAACTAAAAGACACAAGACTTAAATAAGAAAACGACACTGAAAAGATTTAAGAAAAATTCGACAGCATAACGTTTAGAATTAAGGAAAATGAAAGCCTCACTCGATAAACGATGAGGTGAAACAAAAAGCCTAACTCGGCTTGAAATAAAAATAAAACTTGAAAAGAAATATAGAAGAAACAAAAGACTAAATTGAAAATCAATACTCGCTATGTTTAATAAAAACTCAAACTCGCTAGGACTTAAAAAAGAAACTCGCTAAGACAATTAATAACTCCAAACTCGCTAGAACAAGCAGTCCAAACTCGCTAAGGTATGCAAAAGCCATACTCGCTAGGGTCATCACAAAATCACCATACTCGCTAGCTTCGTGATTCCATACTCGCTAATGATATCAAAAAACACAAACTCGCTAAGAACCTAAATCACTACTCGCTATTTCTAAAAAAAAACTAAACTCGCTATATATAAAAAAAACAAACTCGCTACTAAACCCTAAAATTATAAATACTGGACTTTAAAATCTTTTAACCTGACACAAATTTCGTAATAAAAAATATAAATAAGACTTATAAAAACTTGATAAATAAAACGTAAAGACACTAAAATAAGGTCAAAAATAAGCAAACAAGCCACGGCTTCTTTTGGAAGCCTAGCTTATTTGTATATCTTTTCACTTGAAACAAAAAAAAACATGCAAAGTTGACAAAGAAAATAATAAAAGCTTGTAGAGAAGATTAAAAGAAAAGCTTGTAAAGATTAAAGGAAAGATTTAAGACACGAAAATAAGCTAAAAATAAGACATCAAAATAAGCTTGCATTGAAAATAAATCTACACTAATACATGAAATAAAACTACACTACTCCTAAGAGGTCCAACCCTCTAAAATCTAACCAAACAAAAATGAGGCCATGGGGTGGTATTTAAGGGAGTCTAGGTGACTAATCCCTTGTTTTACATTTTGCACTTAGCCCCTTAGTCTTTATAATTTTGTTCATACAAAGCATAAACTAGAGATACGACACTATCTTAACTTTCTAAAACACGACTATAGTCCTTGTAACTTTGAGGTGATGAGTTGACGAGCTTTCCAAAGATCTTCAATAATGTAAAAGTGATCACTTGCTCGGATTTAGAAAGTTATAGCTTCATAATCATCAATGAGCTTTGATTAAGTGTCTCTTGTACTTTCTTGAGCCTTTGAGAAATAATTCATCTTCACGGGCTTTTCATGAGTAGATTTCTTCTTTTGCTTCTCTTTCAAACACTTTTCCACATCTCGTGCTTGTTTAGGGCTTTTAGGTCGCTTTTCGTGTTGTTTTTGCAATATCCTTACCTGCACAGTCATAAACACAAAAACACGATATCTTTGGCTTTGAACGTTAGTTTTTGGTCTTTTCTACACTTAAACTAAGGTCAAAAGTATGTGTAAAATAGCACATACCAAAATCCCCCAGACTAAGGTATTGCGTGTTCTCACGCAATGTAATCACGTCACGCCATAAAGATAAATAATTTCACACCTCTCTTTACTAACTTTGAAAAGTAGCAAGACGTTCAAGAGAAATACGAAATCATTTATTCCCTAAAACGCCCCGAGTTTCCATTTTATTCTATGTACTTCTTATATTACACTACTTTAGCTTATGACGGTGTGCTTGACTTTCATTATGCTTTTGATAACGATTAAGGGTCATAGAATAAGAACACGATTCATAGAAAAGTGACCGATTGGATAAAATTCATCGTCCCTGATTTTTCACAAGTCCCCAAACTAAGCGTAAAAACGGATCATTGTTTAATTACCAGTTAGATGCCAACGCTACCCATGGAAGTTACTCGTGTACCTCTTGCTCCCATTTTCCTATTTTCGTATCTCATTATTTTATTTTTGTGAGAGAAATGAATTTCTTCATAAGCATCTCGTTTCATATTTTTTAGTCCGATAAAGATACCAATTCATACGCTAAGTAGTTATCGATCTTCTCTTAAGAAGGTTTGCAAGAGAAATGTGGTCCACATCAAGGATATTGGATACATACAAAGACTTTGGAATACATCGAAAATAGACATAAGTTGGCGAGTACATTTCACGTGCACCTCATGCGTCCGATCTAGGATCGTAACATGCACCTCACGCGCGACCAACTTTAGTCTTAACACTAGAACTCATAATCCATAAATCTTCAACATACATCCTTATTCTTTCTTTTCTTTTTCTTTTTCTTTTCTTGATACTTTTTTTTTCACTTTTTTCTTTCTTTTTCTTGCCTTAGTAACTTCTCAACTCCGAACCTTCACGGTTTCAGTCCAAGACCTACCGCCAACTGCTAGGGTTGGAATCTAGGATCCAAGGTCCGATCTCAATCCGAAGTCTTAAAGCACCTTAGCTCATACATAACAACGGGCTTTTGGGTAGCTCCGAAACCTCATGCGTACTACGCTTATACAATACAATACAACTCAACTGGCGTGTATCCATGATGTGTACCCAATTTCCCAAGCAAAGATTCTCTCGAGAAGAAAAAGAACTACTCATCGGCTAAACCTAACATCTTTAATTATTTTGCACATATATGGGGTGAAGCAATTTTGTGGGAACAAAAAGACATGAGTACCTTCGATGAGCTTTAAAGAGATCCAACTACTCCATGCTTAGCATCTAACTTCTAAAGAAACTCTATCATTTCACGTTCTCCGCAAATTTAAAATCTCAAATGATGAGATCCGCGGATACTTAGCCATAATCATTTTTTTAAGATTATATTGGTTAAGGGATACAAGTTAGGCCTCAACACGCCCGGATCAAGTCAAAATTTTTATTCTCACTCTTACCTAGTAGGAAAGTCAAACGCGGTGTCAAAACTTTTATTCTATTTTTGCATAATTTTTAATTTTTTTCTCATTTTTTTTTCTTTTTTTTTTCTTTGAAAATTTTCAAAATTTTTCATTTTTTGTGATTTTTGAGGAAAAACGGGGTTGCGCAAGTAAACAGCAATGGTGAAAGTGCTAGGTCAATCAAATCGAAGATTCACCCCCCCAGACTAAAGATAAACATTGTCCTCAATGTTTTCAAGGTAAGGGTAATCCTAACAATAAATCTAAGGCCATTTATTAAGTATGCCAAAGACACCATTAGTCGATAAGATTTGGATATAGGATTTCCAAGATAGAAGCAAGACATGGGACTCGAGTGGAGATGAGATGAACCAACGAGCACGAGAGTCATCATGAATTGGGGAAATCCTGCACATACACAAACAACCAAGCAAACACAAGATTGGAAGAGGTCGCCCTCCTCGCGTTACTTATTAGATAATAAAAATGAAATAAAAGGATAAGCATGGGGTGCCTCCCACTAAGCGCTTGTTTAGTAACGAGTCGTATAGCTTAGACTCGCCCCGAATTTACTTGTCCTTGGGGGAGCAAATGAAACAGCCGGCTTGAAAAGTGACGATGCCGGAATCAAAAACAACATCCTCACTCGCGGGGGAATGACGGATGGGTGAAACAATAGCATAGGTAAGATAAGGAAGAAAGATCATAACAACGATTTTGAGGTCGACTTCAAAGAGATCCTCCATGGTAAGCGTAACTTTCTCCTTAGTCTTAAAATCATCCTCCTTCAAAGTTTCATCAACAAAATCTTCAATAGTAACGAAAGAAGCAAGGATGTCGGGCTGGAGCCCATGAAAGTCCTTAAAAGGTGATAAACCGGGTTTAAAAATTTTATCTTCTGATAGGAACGATAATGGATCATCAACCACTGTAAAAGACGAAGAAACATTCGGAGACGACAACTTAATAGGTTCAGTAACTTCTGCAATGCTTGATGGAGTCGGGTCGACTGGAGTTAAAAACTCATCGCGAAGAGAATCAACCATATGATGATCATTTGTAACCTCGGGTTCCGTAACAGACTCGTCACTATCCTTAATCTGAATATCGAAGAGCGGATTGTCTGAAATCATCGTAAAATCTGGTTCGAAATCAAATAGGGGATTGGTGAAAGTTGTTTTGAAAGTTTCAAGAACTGGGTTATCTGATTCATTTGAGGTTTCATCAATATCTGAAAGAACATCGATCTCTTCTGGGAAGAAGTCGGGAATATTTGGTTCAGAAATTGAGGTGGGATTGCCACACGTGGAAATTTCTCCTTCAACGTACTCGATTTCTCCACAAGACAAGGAAGCATAACCTTCGTCAGACTCGGAACATATCTCATCATGATTATCAATGGACTCATCAGTAATTTCATCGTTCTTCGGAGGGAGAAGAGGTAAAGGTTCTTCAAGTAATAAATTTTCAAGAAAACGAATATCTCCCTACGAATCAAAGTTAGTATCATCAAACGGCTTATCATTCGTATCAACGAGATTATCAGGATGATCATTTTCAAAAATCTCAAAATCACCGTTAGGAGTTTCCCCGGACTCACTTTGGATTGGGACAAGGTTCCCAACACTAGACTTATTGAATTCGTCCGATTCCGTTGCCGGAATAGTGTCGAGAGGCTCGTCCCCCATTGTTAGAGAGTCCTCGGGCTCTATGGGAGGAAAAAGGGGTAAATCACAATTTTCGGCCGTATCAAAAGTATGCTTTTCAAAATCGGGTAAAGACTCCATGAGCTCGGGCTCCAAAGGATCTGACGGCTCAGAATTATCGGAAACAAGTGTCGAAGAACATTTTGGAGAAGCCGGAGGTGGGACAAGTGGTGTGCTCTGA
>LBNU01020218.1:24690-63091 GCA_014162995.1 Artemisia annua | reverse complement strand
ATTATGAGAGAAGGCTTACCCTCTCCAAGGATGGAGAGGGCTTATATGTACATGGGTTTTGCCACTAGGGCGTGCCACTTGGGCTGCGGATCAGGTATACAGTGGGTAAAGACCCGTCCTTCTTCCGCGAACTAATCTACTTCTAAACTACATTTAACTAACTACTGTAACTACTACGAGCTAATCAATGCTTAATCATATCTGGGGTGACCGAATATTTCTTATACAAAAAACGTATTCCTAACATCCAATCACAGAAGACACACGGGATTCACAACTCTCACGCACATGATCCAAGGGCAAAAATTAACGCGTATGATGAAAGCAAGAATCAAGGGACGTGATCAAGGATTAGAAAGCACACCTGAGAGGTCCAGAAACTTCCATAAAACCCAAAACAACCTCACCCCTTAGCTATATATACCCCCTCCTCCTTCATTGTATGTGTGTAGGTTTTTAGTACTGTTATGCTGTTAGTTTTTACTCTCAAATATATTTCTGATTTTTAGTATTATAATCCAGCTTTTATTAATAAAATTCCAAGTTACTTTTTACATTTTCATAGTTACTTAGCTTCTAAATTCTTAAAATTATTAAAAGTTGTGTTGTTTTAGATCTTCTACTGTCTCATAAGTTTAATATAATCAGTTGTAGCTTTTATAAACTTTATATCTAATCTTTGTTAATCTCATATAAAAATCACAAAAAAATCAGAAAATAATAAAAAAAATATAATCAGAAAATAATAAAAAAAAATGTTTTCATTTATAAAACCAAGCTTCATCAAGCTTGTTTTCATTTAGTATGATCGTAGCAAACTAGCAAGGGTAAACTTGAACCACGGATCGTTGTCCCAACGAGGGTTGAAATTGATCTTGTCACTCGAGTCGTGAGTTATGTGAGATGAATTGGTTTAAAAGATGTGATTTGGTTTTAGTTATACTACGAAAGATTGTTTAAAACTTAAAGGAAATAGAGAACGAGATTAAATGAAGTAAGTTGAACAAGGAAAGAAAACATAAGTCTAAGTAACACGTAAAAGAGAAATGAAATGAAAACTACAAATTATAAAAGAAAGCAAAAAGTAAAATGTTTTTGGAGTTTTAAATTTAATTAACGAAAAGAAGAATTAAACTAAAGAAATGATAAAAGATAAAACGTAATAAAACTTAAACTAATGTGAAAAGAAAGTTAAATAAGTTAAAATAAAACTAAAAAGATTTTTAGAAATTTGACGGAGTTTTGTTTAGAATTAAATAAAATAAGTCCTCACTCGTTAAAACGATGAGGAAAATAAAGCCAAGTCCGGCTTATAAAATAAATGAAACTCGACACAAAAGAAACTAGCGAACTAAAAATGAAACTCACCAAACTAAGCTACCATACTCGCAAAAGAAAGTAACCCCATACTCGCAATTTTGAAACTGATACTCGCAAAAAGACTTATGATATAAATAAAACTAAAAAGATTTTTAGAAATTTGACGGAGTTTTGTTTAGAATTAAATAAAATAAGTCCTCACTCGTTAAAACGATGAGGAAAATAAAGCCAAGTCCGGCTTATAAAATAAATGAAACTCGACACAAAAGAAACTAGCGAACTAAAAATGAAACTCACCAAACTAAGCTACCATACTCGCAAAAGAAAGTAACCCCATACTCGCAATTTTGAAACTGATACTCGCAAAAAGACTTATGATACTCGCAAAACCCTAAACGAAATGTGATACTCGCTAATTTGGGGCTGATACTCGCAATACTCACACCATACTCGCAAAAATATTAAAAAGGTTCATACTCGCTATAACATGGACCATACTCGCAAGAAATCTAGTTGCCAAGATTGATACTCGCAACAAAAATTGCTTACTCGCAATGATACTCGCAAGACTAGGTCATACTCGCAAAAGATTCAATCAAAAACCCATACTCGCTAATACCTAAATTTCATACTCGCGAGAAAGAAAAATGAAGGCAGGAACGATTTTAACTCGACTAATATGATAAGATTTAATAAAAACTTATTAAAACTAGATAAGAAGCAAGTTTTAGATGTAAAATAAGCTACTAAATACGCCACGACACCAAATAAAACCCTAACCCATTTATTAAACCATACGAATTCAAAGACTCATGCAAAGGTGGTAACACTTATAGAAGCTTTTGTAAAGATTAATAAGACACGTAAATGAGCTCAAAAGATGTAAGATTAAAAATAAGATGCGTGAAAAGAAGAAGAAGAAAGTTTTAAGACATCAAAATAAGCTTGCATAAAATAAACTTACACTAATACAAAATAAGCTAATGACTCAAAATAAACTAGACTAGACACAAAATAAGACTACACTAGACTAGACAACCATTCTAATGAGCTAGGGGGTGGTATTTAAGGGAGCAAGGGAGCTTCCCTTGCTCACATTGTGTGCACTTAGCCCCCTAGTCTTTTACATTTCATGAATACTAAGCGTAAACTTAAGATACAAAGCTACTAAACTTTCTAAAAATGTAACTTAAGTCCTTGTAACTTGAGGTGATGTGTTGACGAGCTTTCCAAAGGTCTTCAAAAGCTTAAAAGTGATCACTTGCTCGGATTTAGAAAGTTTTAACTTCATAATCATCTTTGAACTTCGATTAAGTGTCTCTTTCATTTTCTTGACCTTTGAGAAATAATTTGTCTTCACGGGCTTTTCTTAAGTATATTTCATCTTTTGCTTGACTTTAGAACTCTTTTCCACATCTCGTGCTCGTTTTAGGCTTTTAGGTTGCTTTTCATGTTGTTTTTGCAATATCCTTACCTGCACAGTCATAAACACAAAAACACGATATCTTTGGCGTTTAACGTTAGTTTTTGGTCTTATAAGGTCTGAAAATGGTGAATAAAAGGTATGTGAATAAGCACATACCATAGTACAAGTTCATCTTAGCTGTTAATAGCTTCTGTGAGCTTTTGTAGGATTAAATTCAGATCAAATCTCAAAAACTAAAAAAAATCAACAATAGTCAAAGTTCAGAAGAAGGATTTGATCCAGGAGGTTATTTGATAGACCAAGAGGAGTGTTGGAAGCCTTTGGCCTATCTAAAGATAGGCAAGCATAGTGAATCCCCTCTATTTGAGCTGAGGGGAATAAGCTTGTGAGTTCCTTTTTTATATTTCTCTCAAATATAGCAAAATAATAATTAGTAGTGTAGATCTGTACTCAGTGCTTGTTTACTATTAATTTGGTGTAGTTTAGTCATTATATAGCCTTATAATAGTAGATTGCATCATTATATAGTTGTTTGCATCTTAGTTTAGTAATATAGTGTGTTTACTTTTCATTCTGTGCATTAAGAGATTCAGTGGTAATTTGTGGTTTACTTTGGTGAATTTGTGCTTAATTCAGTTTCATACATCATATTATCAGCTTGATTGGTGATTTGGATAAGTAAATCTCTTAGTTGCTTCACAAAAAGTTGAAAACAGTTGGTAAAGGGGTGTTTGGTTTAAGTTTATTTTCTGTGATTTAGTCATCTTCAGGTGTTACATTTAGCTTAGGCATTCCACTTAGGTTGCATTTAGGACATTTAAACCATAAAATCAGTAGGTAAAAGGATAAAAAGTCAAAATCAATTATAATCTCACTAGTAGAATAATATGTTAGTGATTTAAGTTGCTTAAACATAATAGTTGTTGCATAATCAGTTAAAGTAGCTTAAAATAGTTTAATTCTAGCTTAAAACATCAGTAATAATCATTTAGGATTCATAGAAATTAAGTTTAGTCAAAGTTTCATAATAATCAAAAAGTCAAAATACTTCTCATATTAGTTTTTGGACAAATTTCTAAAGAATCTGTAAGCTTCATTAGTGATTGAAAGTGGTTTAAACTTGTTAATCTTCACTCACTGGTTGCTTGTTCACCATAGTCAAAAATAAAATTGGAATTTGAACTTCATTCTCTTGCTTGAATCTTAACTCAAAAACTGCTATCTGCTAACTGGTCTGCCCTGTACCACTTTAAGTGCCTCATCTGTACACTTTCACTAGCCTCAATTTGGTTGCTCAGTTGGTTTCTTTGCATGTAATTTGGTGTTCTGAATAGCTTATTGTTCAAGCTTTACATATCTGAGCTTGTTTGCTTAACTGGAATTGATTGATCAGCTTATTTTTGCTTGCTAAGTTAGCCTCAGGGACTGTTTGTTACGTACTTACGTTTACACTTAGTTTGCATTTAGTGATTATTTGAGTTTGAAAGATTGCTTCTCTGTTGACTTGTGCTTGATTTAAGCTTGATTTAGTTGCCTTTAGTTAAGTAATAGCTTGTGACAGTTAGTTTAAGCTTTTTAGTACCTTATTGTAGCTTGTGGATCACTTGAGCATAGCTTGTAGATTGCACTATCTCACTTAGGCCTTAAACTTAGCAATCTGTTGGTTTAAACAAGCTCATTCAGAGCTTTTCAAAGTTTCTCATAAAAGTCCTTTTTATTTGATAGCTTAAGCTTGTTGCAAAAGAAAAAAATAAAAAAAAATAAATATAGCATTTGCTGGGGTTTGAACTCGGGCCACCCAGCACAACCCCACACTCACTTACCACTGCGCCCTTGGGACTTTTCTCAAGGGTTGTGGTTTCCATTTTTATTTAAACCATCTCTTATTTCCTTTTCTTTTTACTTATCTTTTCTGTCTAGCTTATTTTTCTGCTTATTTAAACTGCTTTTTTCACTTTTATAATTTTCATAGATTCTCAGTAATTCAAAATATTTGTTATAAAAAATTTGGATTTATTTTAATTCTTTTACTATTTCTTTTCATTAAATTTTCTATTAAATACTTTTTAAATCGTAATAAATAAATAAAAAGTCCAAAAATAAATTTTCTTTTTCCTATAATTTTCTTTTCTCATTTTTAGCTTAGAAAAATTATTTTTATATTTCTAGTTGCCTTTTTCCTTAATTCCACTATTTAGGTGCGTTTTTAGATATTATTTCGTACGTTTTAGGATTTTAGTTTGCGTTTTTAAGATTTTGTGCTCTATTTGCTCTATTTGTTTGCTTGAATACGTGATTTTAAATTGTTATTTTATTTCCCGTAGCTTCATTTCTCATATATCTTTTAAATTTTACTTTCACTACACGTTTTTGATACGGAAATTAATTTTCCATTCACACCTTCACGGAACGACTCGGGAATACGTATTTCTAGCGTATTTCTTGGAGAATATAATATATATATTGGTTTTCCCGAACCAGTACCACTAAATTTATTGGTACCGTGTGACAATTAGTGGTACCGTCCCTTTATAACGGCCGAATTTTCAGATTCTATAAATACCACCTCATTTCCCAGATTTTGGCCATCCTTTCACACACTTAATTTTCTGTGATCATATCCCCAATCATCTAAACTCTCCTTTGATCATTAGTTAGTTTTCTTTTGTTTAAAGAATGATTCTTTCATCCAGCCAAGAATCATCTACATACCTCTACTAGTCAAGAGAAGAACATAAAGTATCAAGAAGATACAAGGTGTTGGTGTCATAGTGTAGTGCACTTGCATTACTAGTTGTCAACTTGATTGTATCTTGACATACATCAAGTGTTTTAGTATTTCTTAGTTATTGTGTTGATCATTGTGATCTTGTTGAGATCTTGAGGATCTCTTGAGTGTTGAGTGATTAAGTATTGATCAAGTGGATCAAGAGTAGATTGTGAGGATTGTGAGGATTGTGTGGATCTTGTAAAGATCGTGTAGATTGTGTGAGGATCGTGTGGATCAAGTGTAGAGTGTGAGGATCGTGTAGATCGTGAGGGAAGTAAGGATCAAGTGGATCGTGGTAGATTGGTACTAGCTAAGATTAGTACTCGACATCTAGCTTAGTGTCGAAAAATAACGTAAGCGACGTTGTACGGTTTTCTCCGCCTGAAGGGAGCTTTGTTGATATAGTGCTTAAAACTCTCGAGTGTGGTACTCGAGGAGTAGAGTAGGGTGAAGAAGAGCTTCGTGACCGAACCACTATAAATCTTGTTGTCTTGGTTTGATCTTTCCATCTCTTCTCTTTACTTACCTATTAAATATTAGTGTTAGTATTGTGGTGTGTTCATATTGGTGTTGCTTGATTTCATCTACAATTGAATCTAAGTTTTTCAAAGAATAATTTTTTACAACTAAACAAAACGAATCGGTAAACTATCCAACCCCCCCTTCTAGTTTCCCACAATTGGTATCAGAGTCAGGTCAGGCAAGATTTCAAAGTATAATGTATTTTAAAACTTGAATCGATCAATGGATTTCGACAAATATCAAGAAGGGCAATCTGTGCAAAGACCACCATTTTTTGAAACCGATTGTTTTATTTATTGGAAAACAAGATTCGAAACGTATGTGAAATCAAAAGACATTGATCTTTGGCATGTTATTACCAATGGTGACTTTAAACCTATTGAAAAAGATCCAATTACCAAAAAGGATCAAATGGTTTCTTATGAAAAACAAAGTGATGAACTTAAAAGAAAACTAGCCAAAAATGATGAGGCTAAAATGGTAATTTATAATGCTTTGCCGAAAAAGGAGTTTGAAAGGATTTTTATGTGTAATACGGCAAAAGAAATTTGGAAAACTTTATTGGTCACCCAACAAGGTAATATCAAGTCAAAGAGAACAAGATTGATCTTCTTGTTCAACAATATGAACAATTTTCCTTTCTGGAAGATGAAACCATAGATAGTGCTTTTACTAGATTTAATACTATTATTACTAGTCTTAAAGCTCTTGATGAAGGTTACTCTAGCAAGAACTATGTTAGGAAGTTCCTTAGGGCTTTACACCCAAAGTGGAGAGCAAAGGTCACCGCCATTAAAGAATCAAAGAATTTGGCGACATTATAACTTGATGAACTTATATGAAACTTGAAAGTTCATGAAATGATAATCAAGAATGATTCCGACATTGTCAAAGGCAAAAGTGAGAAAGTTAGGTCACTAGCATTAAAAGCTAAGAAAGAATCTAGTGATGAGGAAAGCTCATGTCTCAATAGTGAAAATGAAGAGTATGCATTAGCGGTTAGAAACTTTAAGAAGTTCCTTAAAAGAAGAGGTAGATCTACTAGGCAATCTCGTGATGAAAGAAAGTCATCCTCTAAGAATCAAGATGATAAGAAAGGAAAGGGAGATAGGAAGTGTTTTGGATGTGGAGATCCCATTCACCTTATTGGTGAATGTCCTAAACCACCAAGATCAAACAACCAAAGAGCCTTTGTAGGAGGTTCTTGGAGTGATAGTGGTGAAGAAGAAGAGGAGAAGCCTAATGACGAAACATGCCTCATGGCTCAAGCTTCTAACGAGGTACTTTCTGACTCTTCTTATTATAGTGATGATAATTCGTCTATAGATGATAATATGCTATGTAATGAATATAATAAATTATGTGAGGTAAGTACTAAAATCATAACTAGGAACAAAACACTAAAAGTAACATTGCATGAACTAGAATCACAAGTCTTAGAACTAAGAGACCAACTAAAAAGACTTGAGAAAAACAAGGAAATAGATGTTGGATGTAATTCTTGTGTAGACCTTAAAATAGAAAATGAAAAACTTAAAGAAAACGCCATTGAAATCGTTAAGTTTGAAAAGGAACACAAACACTCAATGACATGCTTGAAAATGTTAGATTTAGTGAACATACTGGAGCAGGATTAGGTTTTGATCCAAATAAAGCATCAACTAGTAAAACTAAACAAATAAAATTTGTTAGTGCTGGAAATTATGAAATAACAATGGACGGCGCCATTAAAGGTGTAGACGGCACAACTAAACATAGTGATACAGTGACACCGTCACCTGTTGAAGCTAAAACATGGTCGATCTTAAAAAATAATAACGTAAGTCCTAAGCCAAGTCACATAGTAGTCAATAATGTTAAAATACCTGTAGCTACTAATAAGGAAATTAAAAGATTTTATAAACCTGTGTCAACCTTCGTGGATGAATCTAGTAGACATAATACTAGATCAAAGACTCCTCCACCAAGACATACAAATGCTCCCAAATCTCGGCCTAGAACTCCTCTACCGAGAGGTAACTTTATGAGACAAAGTTATCCAAGTAACTATCCCGTAACCTGGAACAACCGTCAACAACAAAGTTATCTACCTTGGGAAATTCGTCCTCCATTTCAACAGCCAAGCCAAATGCATGAGATGTCCAACACTAACAACCTTAGACCCATGAGATATTGGGGACCAAATGTTTGAGTCTTCTCTTACTAGATAATGATGCTTGAGAATCAACTTGTAATCCGACAAAGGATCTATTAAATGGAANTAAAGCTCTTGAATGAATATGTTACTCTATGCAAGAACTATGTAGGAAGTTCTTAGGGCTTACACCAAAAAAGTGGATGAGCAAAGGTCACGCCGCATTTAAAAATCAAAGATTTTGTTGGCGACATTATAACTGATGAAACTTATAGAACACTTGAAAGTCATCGAAATAGATCAAGAATAGGATTCCGCACATTGTCAACAGCAAAGTGAGAAAGTTAGGTCAATGCATTAAAAGCTAAGACAGATCTAGTGATGCCAGGAAAGCTCATGCTCATAGTGACAATGAAGAGTATCATTTAGCGGTTAGAAACTTAAGAAGTCCCTTAAAAGAAGAGGTAGATCTACTAGGCAATCTCGTGATGAAAGAAAGCATCCCTCTAAGAATCAAGATGATAAGAAAGGAAAAGGGAGAGGAAGTGTTCTTGGATGTGGAGATCCATTCAACCTTATTGGTAAATGTCAAACCACCAAGACACAACCAAAGAGCCTTTGTGGAGTTCTTGGAGTGATAGTGGTGGAGAGGAGAAGCCTAATGATGGAAACTGCCTCATGGTCAAGTTCTAACGAGGTACTTTTCTGACTCTTTCTTATTTATAGTGATGATAATTCGTCTATAGATGATAAATGCATGTAATGAACTATAATAAATTATGTGAGGCTAAGTACTAAAATCATAAGTGAGGAACAAACACCTAAAAGTAACATGCATGAACTAAGAATCACAAGTTTAGACTAAGAGACCAAGCTAAAAAGACTTGAGAAAAAAACAAGGAAATAATGTTGTGATGTAATTCTTGTGTACGACTTAAATAGAAAATGAAAAAAACTAAAAGAAACAACGCCATTGAAACGTTAAGTTTGAAAAGGAACCAAACACTCAATGACATGCTTGAAAATGCTTAGATTTAGTGAACATACTGGAGCAGATTAGGTCTGATCCATAATGAAGCATCAAACCTAGTAAACTAAACAAATAAAACTTGTTTCAGTACTCAGGAAATTATGAAATAACAAGGACGCGCCATTAAAGGTGTAGCGGCACAACTAAACATAGTGATACTGTGACACGTCACCGTTGAAGCTAAAACATGGTCGATCTTAAAAATAATACGTAAGTCCTAATGCCAGTCACTATAGTCAATATGTTAATACACTGTTACTAAATAAGAAATTAAAGTTTTATAAAACTGTGTCAACCTTGTGGATGAATCTAGTAGACATATATCTAGATCAAAAGACTCATCCACCAGACATACAAAATGCCTCCAAGATCATCGGCCTAGAAAGAACTCCTCTAGAGGCCGAGAGGGGTAACTGTTATGAAGACAAGTTATCCAAGTAATATCCCTAACCTGGACAACCGTCAACCACAAAAGTTATCCTACTTAGGGGAAATTCGTCTCCCATTCTTTCCCACACGCCAAGCAACATGCTTCCACCTCGAACACCTGTACGACATGAGATATTGGGGAAATTTTTGATCTTTCTCTTTACAGATAATAGATCTTTGAGAATCAACTTATGTCAGAACGACAAAGGATCTATTAATATGGAAGTACAAATGGTGACGGAAATCAAGCTTGATCTCATCTCTCTAGATCATATTATAAAGTTAACAAATAAGACAAGGGGTAAGTTTTCTCAAAACCCCCTCACTCGTACGTGATTTAGTTGTGTATGTAGGTTTCTTAGAACTTTCCTGCTAGTATTGTATATAAGACACTGAAAAGTGATTGTCTAATGGTTTCAATTAACAAGAGATAATATTGATGTACAATCTCCATACTTGTTGATTTCTAAAACCGATATCAGTCCTACATATGAGTATACCATGAGAATGGTGGACAACACACTTTTTGTGAAGCATAAAATTTCACTTCCGTCATTCGTTTGAAATATCATGTTGACACTATATTTTATAACACTCATCTTGTCCGGTAAATGTAAATGATCGTTTTAAGAATCATGCGTGACAAGATAGGAAAACATGAGGTGAATTATACATTATTTCTTGAATCTTTTATAAAGTAAACTTGCAAATTGTACTAATAATTGGGGGAAGTGGGTGGCTAACATGAATATATCACTAGATACCTATATAAAGTAGTACAACTAGTAGTCTATATATATATATATAATATTATATTATTAGATATAAAGGTATATAATAAGCTATATGGGCTATTATAGGAATACTAATAATACTAACTACTATATACTATTGTATATATATATATATCGAGGCCTGTCAAAGTAAAGTCATAGTTTTTATATAGTTGTAGTATAGTAGGTAGGGGATCCAGAGTAAGAAGTAAATATAAGAAGTGGTAAGAGAGTGATCAACACCACCCATTTGAGATGGCATAACGGATCCTTGCATTACCGATTGCATCAATCGGTATATGTATGGCAACATCTTGAGTTTCGAAAGGTTAATTTGATGTTATAGGATGGTGGCAAATGATTTTCATGATTTCGGCACGTGTGAGCAGGAACAAAAAATAAGAGAATCATGAATGCATCTAATATAACGTATTAATGCAGTCTGATTAAAAGCTGAAAACACACTATATGTTTATTGCGTCTAGATATAGGGAATGCATCTAAATTTAGGTCGGTGCATCTCGAATTTGTGGTATAGTTTCTTCTTTATTCTTCTTATTTTAAAGTAATCTTCTTATTTGATCCTAACTATATATATTATAGTAAGTATTATATAATACTATATAATAAGTATACTAATTATAGTATAAACATACTATATATAATTAATAATTGATAATAATATTACGTGACTTCCAAAAGCCCGCCAGATGGACCCCGGGCATGACTTGGTAACGGATAATATTGGATGTTTTCAGTTAACGTATTTTATGTAAAACGGATTTTTAAAAGAATATGGTGCAAAAACTGTTTGTGCGACAGTGTTTGTTGTTGTTACAAATGTTCTTTGCAAATGGATATAACACATTCCTTCATATACATGACGTTTGTTAGTAGCATACCTACCCGAATGGGATGGGTGAGCCGCTTATGGAATAATCGTTGTAAAAAATTGTTAATTAATATGTTAGTAAACTAAAAAAGAGTATTTATTGAATGTTTAAGAACGAAAAGAAAAACAGTGTTTATCAAATATAGGGATAAAAAAAAGTTACAAAGTATACACCAACAACAAAGTATTACAACCAAATAGGGCTTAACTTCATGGCTTAAAAAACCAACTGACTCCCTTGATGTACTCATGTTACCCATGATTTCTCTCGTTGTTTTCTAGCCTTTATCGTCGATTCCATATCTTTTTCTAATCACCAAGTTCTCCTTCAGGGTTGTAATGAATCAAGTGGCACACATACATTAAACTTTAAGCTTTATAATCTAAAACAAAGTAACAAATAGTTCTTGATTACTTCCTTGTATTTTTTTCTATTCATTGGTAAACCGAAGATAATGTTTTCTTGAATTGTTCCAATCAAAAACAAATGCCGGAATCATTACTGGGATTTACACACATACTCAAATAGCAGATATTACCCAAAACAACATAACAAAGATATATTGGTTACCTTCAGTTCCACGGTTCCATCATTCGTAGCTCGAATATTTTCAATCGCAGGATTATGACCAGCATATCCCTTACCCACGGATCGCCTTTTTCTCTGCTGGCGGCCACATCAGAAGACATTCGCGACGCGTCATAATCTCCACTTACTTGATTTTACCCCGCCTCCTTTTTAATGCCTATGAAGATCAGAAGCCATGTCTGCACTTAGTGTGACAGTGTGCAGTTGAGCATATTCCAAAACCTACAATAGCTATTGGGCCTGATGAAGATCCACCCATATATCTTTCCAGATCATGTAAAATTTGGTTGTTCGAATGGGTCGATATGCATTTCCATCATCCTAATAATTCTCTCGTCTGTACCCTAGTTAAATGTAGCCAATTGTTGTGAAGGTTTGTGCTTAATAAACTGTGACTCTTGAGACTGAGTCTAATCATTTTTTGGTTGTGCTGCACTTAACCTCACGTTATAAGTAATTGAAGATCCTGTCCCAGTTGTTCCTACATGTCAATGAAAAAGGTGTTTAGTATAAAAGATTGCCAACCAAATGTGACTTTGCATGTGTATAATTATATTTACCTTCAAACCAATTCCTCTGGGATTTCGGACACATCATGGGCTAACAGAAACAGGTGCCCCATCATAAGGAGACACAATATCTTTAATTTTCTTTGCCCTGATCTATGTGAATCAAAGTTTTGATTATGTAAGGAATCACTTATAAATTTAGGAATTGGTCAATTAAACTCAAGAATCATTTTTAAAATTCAAGTCATGCCCTGAATTCCCACTTCCTTAACCAACTCAATATCCTGCAGATAACGTTAATATACCATAATGGATGGTAAGACTTTCGAACTAACAGCAAATTATAATAAGCTTTATAAGATCATTTTTAATGGCTTATGGGCTTAGTAGCTTATGTAATCTTATAACATAAGCTTTGCATAATTGATAAAGAAAAATAGAAAAAAATGAATACGAAAGTAAGATGAAATCAGTTGTAGAGAACATTGATATTGTAATTTACGTGAACATAAGGGACGCTCAGCTACTCCACTCCACCTATGGTAGGAATGATGTATCATATCAGGTACAGTCAATGAGAGTTGACTTGGTCCATCAGCAGCAAACGGGCTTGGAGATTACTCCGGTGAAAATGCAGGGGGGAAGGATCCTGTAGAAAAATTCTATTTTTCAGATAGCATAATGGCTATTTAAGGAGTATCCTATTTGTAGCGTTAACTGCTACTTGTAGTCCTTATCNTCTTATAACATAAGCTTTGCATAATTGATAAAGAAAAATAGAAAAAAATGAATACGAAAGTAAGATTAAATCAGTTGTAGAGAACATTGATATTGTAATTTACGTGAACATAAGGGACGCTCAGCTACTCCACTCCACCTATGGTAGGAATGATGTCTCATATCAGGTACAGTCAATGAGAGTTGGCTTGGTCCATCAGCAGCAAACGGGCTTGGAGATTACTCCGGTGAAAATGCAGGGGGGAAGGATCCTGCAGAAAAATTCTATTTTTCAGATAGCATAATGGCTATTTAAGGAGTATCCTATTTGTAGCGTTAACTGCTACTTGTAGTCCTTATCTTTTTCAAAATGATTGGTTTGAATTCAGGGATTACAGTAGAATACTATATATCATGATTGATATTAAACATCAATAGTTAAATACTGAAATTGAAGTAATAAATTTGATATGGTACACAAAATGTCAAAATCATAGCAAAATAAGGATTCAAATTCAGTCTAAATAGTTAACTTAGATACCTCTCGCCATAAGGATTTTGCTGAAATCGCTAATCTTAGATTCACTAAATCTAAACTCGCCACCTTAAAAAAACTACAAAATAGATTTTGGTAGAAGAAGTTACCAAAATCTTAGAGATATTGGGTTTGTGACACTATATAGAAAAAAACTCATAGTAATCTTATGTTTTCCAGCCTTGTTACCTTTAAACAGCAGCAGAACCACCACCATGTGTTTTATTTTTGGATACACAGATGCAATGAAAGTTGGCTGTGTTCTATACTCCACCCTAGATAATGGATCCTACTAACCATTAATATTTGCATTGCAACAAACTGGCAGCGAACAAAGCCTTTATTGATAGTATGTAAATCTACTGGTCTTTGTATTGTGCTTACACATCCAATATCTTTTTTGTTTCTAGAACGCCATTCAAACTGCCTACCTGAGATAGTCCTCACCAAAAGAGTGTACCAAAATGCCGACCAACCTCGTGTTAGTCCCCAAAATACATAGTCTAAAGGCGTTCCTGCATATTCACAAAAAAAGATAAAAGTAAAAAAGCCTACACACAAAAATGCAAAACCCAAAACACATTCCAAACAACCCACACACAATTCATCACTTCTGCTCTCATTAGCCACACATACCCATTAACCCAACTCATTAAATGCGTACGAACAAATATTAAACCTCCACATTTTCATGATACACTTCTGCCTCTATCCTAATCACGTACCTTGTCTTGCTCTTTTGATGTTTTTAGATATGAAATTGAGGCTAGTAACGGTTTATTTGGTGTGGGTAAAATAGATATGTGTTTTCAGCTGATGGTTTAGGTGGTTTTGGTTGATGGTTTAGGTTGTTTTGTTGGCGGTTGATATGTGGTTAGTATGGTTGTGGTGATTTAGCCTATATACACGCCATTTTAATAGCAAATTCAAACTTCTTGGTAGCACATACAAATACCTTTAGGCCAAAGACCTGTTGGTATGGCATTATATATGTAACGCATAAAGGTCATTCATTTATATCAGTATTAACAAAAGAAGTACTTTAATCTTGCTCGTTGCCTCATTCTATCAGGAAAGTTTTCAGGAATAGTGAGTTTACCTTTTCAAAAATTGCATATGAATATGAAAAAGAGCATGGACACTTTTACCGTGGTCGGACCTAGTATCTTTAAGACGCAAAAGCCATCCTCTCTAATATTTTTTCTAAAATTATCTGTAGAAAGATGAATTTCTTGCCTTGTTTTTATTACAAACACTAAAAGAAAGATGATTGCTCATTCAAGTTACCTCTTTATTTTGTGTAAGGCTTTTTCTTTTTGTTTCTACAGGCACGTGCTATTGCAAACAGAAGCGCCGCAACTGATGTAGTTATACCGAATGCAACATATTATTTCTCGGCATCCTTTCTTTGGAGTATAGATGAATTCTTGACAATATCAGCTAGAGGCTTATCGGTGAACCTTATGATATTGTGTGCCCGTGCCCCGACTATGGCACCTACAGCTGAACCCAACATGTAGACCAATAAGCCTCGGTATTGGTTTGACACAATGGATGGATGTGGCATCCTGGCTGGGTTCATTGATGCACCTGACATTGGTCTTCACCAACAGCAAGAAAAAATGTTTTGAACTTTTAAGAAAATAAATAACAAAAGAAGTGAGACATTTAGTAATAAAAAATATTGTACCCTGCAAATATGGAATTAAGTAATATAGTTGATCCAATGGCATGTTTTGTTGCTTCTCCTATCTGCATTAACATTATTAGAAATGTGAAGGCTAAAGAATACTCCTGAATCCTGAAAATAAAAAGACAGTTAATTAGTTGACAAACACATACTTAAGAAGAATTATTACAATCATTGTTTAAGCCAACCCGAATCCTACTCTATATATAATTGAGTTTTTTAATTCTAAAATAGAATGTAGTGCTAATTGTATATGAATTTGATATTTTGGTACCTCTGTTAAGAATCTAAAATTATACAGATAATGGTTAAATTCGAAATTTGGTACTAATAGCTTGATCATCTGTGGCAAGACTGGAGATGAAAAACCTGAGATAAAATGTGAGAATTAATTCCACCACCAAAGAGCGGAGATCGTTTCCCATGGGTCAGTTTTCAACAAACTTTATGATTGCATTAGCATCCATATCAGAAAAGCTTGCAGGCTGACGAATGTTTTTTGCTTCCTATTCTTAAAAGACCGTGGCCCCAAATCAGATTGTATACCCGAAGCCGTTTGACATGTATTCCCCACAGTAGCAATAGCGTATTTAGCAACCACTTATGAGTTCTTTCATAGATAAACAAATATGAGTGAATTAAAATTACAAATGCAAAACTTTTGTCCAGACCTGATCAACGACATAGGCCTTTTACAGAAACACCATGGAACCATATAGAAACATGTAATTACCAGTAGTTAGGAGTCGGTTGTGGACCATGACCTCGACATAAAGGTATGGGATCGTCGTTTGTCACTTTTTTTGGCTACAAACTTACCTTCACCTCTATCATGTTCTGTACACCTGAAAAATCACATCACCAAAAAGGCCAAAAAAACAAAAGAAAAAAAATTAGATATACAGCAGTTATATTAACGAATTTTATAGCTCATATGTTCAAAGTTTAAAGGGGGACCTAGGATCTATTATCATTTTTTACTGTAAGAATTTAACTATAACCCTATATAGATTAGGTATTTACCCACCATTGATGATAGTGATTGGGTAAAAAAAAGTTCCTTCACTTGTCTATTATCAAGATTCAAGGGTACTTAAGATATTCAAGACAAAATGAAAGGTAGAAGTTGCAATATTGGGGGAACGATGTAATTTCATTCTAGGAACTATGCAACTGGGAATACTTTCTGTAGGGCTAAGTTACCTCAAACATATTATTTACGTCAATTATTATTATATCAATGGCTTTGTTTTTCAAATTCCATTCAGTGAAAGGATGAATATGCATAACAGAACTGTTAGTATTTACCTGTTATTACTGTTACATAGGCCTTCGAGGATCGTACGTACTTTCTTCTCATTTTTCACAAATGGTGACAATAAAACGGGCTAAAACTTAAAACATAGTAAATCAGTATACCTTCGGCCCACCAATTTTTATAAAATAACAGAAAAGTAAGATTAGAATAGTGTAATTGAATTACCAAAATTGAAGGTGGTAACAAATATCTCAAAATGCTCTCCAGAAATAAATGAACAACAAAAAAGTGCATTCAGGAAGTGAAAACCCGCGTTGAAAATTTACAGCACCATCATACATGAGAGTAACACAGATAATTAAAATGTTTGTGTTATGTTCTCAACGGCTTAACCTATCCCATCATGTTGTCATGATAATAAAACTAACGCGAATTTTTAGTTCCCGTTGTCTCGTTTTATAAAATTCTGCAGTTATAACAACACTACTTATAAAACATAAAAATGACAGAATGAAGTGAATCACAAAACATATGAATAACACATCTTATAAAACATGAACTGATAAAAACATGGCAGTCAGAAAATCATATGAAGAATGTGATTTAGGGTTTTGTTTTGACCCTTAGATACCGAGTATGATTTTGAATCAATTGATGCTAAAATTGGAGATAATATTTGTGCCATTCAAATCATCCGTGATTTTCTTATTCTTTTTGAAATTCATAGGATCAACCAAAGAAAAACATATTGTAATATAAAATAACATAGTATCCAACAATAAATTGATTAGTTATATCAAGGTGGATTACCTTCTCTGAAGAAAGGGCATCTATGCAAACGTTGTTGATGACTTGAGAGTTAACCTGGACAAACTACAAACTGCTTCATAATATTTAATATTACATGAACCACACACCTATCATTTGAAACCCAGCCCAGTCACATATTATTCAAGTTGCCAAGATAACTACTGAAAATTAACTCTGTCTTACACAAAAGTGAGAAAAGGCTGGTTCATGCACTCCCTGTATTAAAAGTTTCCATGTAAAGGCTCATATGACCTTATCAAGATCATAAGAGTGAATGATGGTTATAGTATAGTTGAAGAATGATCAAAAGAAAAGTAGATACTGGCCTTGATTCAAGCTCGAAAGGTTCGGAGTTGCTGGTGATATGATTCTTCATTATGTAATACAAAGTGAGAACGTGATTGCAATCCATCAATGTTTTTCTTGCAAACCTGTGATGAAGCGAAAGAGAGAAGAAGAAAAAGAGGTTGTAGCAGCTATGTGTTACCTGAAGAGATATCGTAACGACGGGACCAAGGAGTTTGAGATCCAGCCCTATTAAACTTTCCGGTTGATGAACCTGCACATGCAAAAAGAAGATCAGAGAGAATTCTGAAAAAAAAATGGCCTAGGAAAAGATGAAATTAGGGTTTGGAGAAAAAAGAAGATCAGAGATAATTCTGAGATTTCTTTTACGTGAGATAAGGGTTTTAAGTTGTAGAGATTGTCATAGTTATGTGATTTCATGCAATATCAATTATAACTTGCAACTTTTATCACAACCATTGGAAAGCTCCAATGGTTAAGATACATGCTACTCTTTCAAAAAACCAAAGTTCGAATCATGGCAATATCATTTTTTAAAAACTTATTCCGAAAATATTAACTATACGAAATTTATTTAATTAAATTGCCAAGTGGACACTACTGATGACATGGCTGCTAATAACAATTACATGGCAATGACTGGGCAATGAGGTGGCATTACGCGTGTAACGCCTCTTGTTATATATAATATAATTATATTACGATACTTATATAGAGCTATCACGAATATAAATCATATAAGCATAAATACGCCACCTATAATCACGCCGACTCACTACTACTCACAATAATATCACACCCCTCAACTTTTGCACCATCAATCCCAACACCCACATAAATATATACTATATACATAGTACCGTATAATAGACAATAGTACTATACTATATAGTAGTAGTATTACATAATTGGATATTAATCAGTAAACCTTACTATTATAGAATTATCCTACTAAAAATATTATTCTTCTTGGAGTTGAATGCTCACTGAAGACGTTGATAGTGAGAATGCGGATAATACTTAGCTACTAGGACATGATAGATTACTCTATCACTCGGCAAGTAGGCCCGAAATCATGTTTAATGTCCTCCCTTAGGATCGTTTATAAGAAGATCTTAAAAATTTCTTATATTGAAAACGGTTGAATACGTCATCCGATGTATTCAAGGCATTATGCATTTGGGAAGTGCATGATCCCAAGGAGATAAGTGTAGAAATCATGATCTAACACTAACTCTGATAGTGCGGGAGATTATGTGGATTGATAATGTATAAGTTAAGTTTGTACCTTCATAGGTTGTCTCTAAACTTCTTGGTTCATCAAGAAACAAACAACTTTTACTATCTCCACAACCGAAGCCGATTACGCAAGCGCTGGAAAGGCATGAAATTAAGCACTATAGATGAGACAAGCTCTAATCTCTCGATGATATTTCCATGACGACATTTCCATGACGCGCCACTACGAGAAGAGATTGACTTGACCATATACTCCATGATTAGCTCGTGCATTAAACACTTCATGATACGTCATCATCTCTGTCGCTATGATGTTCAATGGGGAAACATCTCTTTCGAAATGGAATACTCATTGAACAACTTCTTTGATATTCCATTCCTAACTCACTCATGACTATTTATATATTTCATTGGAAATATTTAGGTCATCTCATCACAATTCGCTTTCTTTATTTAAATCCTTCGGATTCATTCCCAAAAGCCTCTCATGACTACTCAATTATTTCACTGGAAATACTGAAGTCATTCCGCGAATCTTTCTATCGACCATCTACCCACGTCTTCGTAGTGACAAATGCATCATTCGTAATGAAGTCTAGTTTCTCATGACATAAGAATTTATTAGGTATAAATTCTATTCTCGTCTCGAAAAGTCACACTAAATAAGTAAGACTTTTTCGTCAAAAACCAAAACTGGACAGAAAAACTGCATTAGCAGTGCACGGCACCACTAAAATTAGTGGTACCATGGTACCGTGCATCTGCTGAAGCCCGTTTTCTTCCTTCTTTCCCTCACTATTCACATTCAAACACTACCAAAACAATCTCCCTTGCTACCATAGCCGAAAACCACACCATAACTCCATTACACATTTGTTAATCAAGATCGAGGCATTGCAATTAAGGATTATCATTCACTACATCATTCTTAACACTACTTGTAAGTCAATTAAACCTAATTCTCTTCATTTTAATCCTAGGGTTTGTTCATAATCACAAAATTAAATTGGGGCTTTTCAAAATTGAATAAATTATTATGCAATTAGGACTAGGATTAGACAATGTAGAACAAATATGATTCCCTAAATATATGATTTGCATTAACCCACTTATGTTACCCATAATAGGTCCGAATTTTGCTATCAAAATTCGAGTTGAATTAAGTGTCTTTAGTGGAATCATATCTAGGATACTTAATAATGGATTAGAAATGATTAGCACTTAAGCTTCTCAATTTTAAAAATGTTTTGGCGCCTAGTTGACGCATTTGCCAAACACCCCAATTCCATTATTTTTCGGAAAAGTTCACACAACTAGGTTCATGAAATAACTTTTCTTGCATTGTTGATACAAACTAAAAACGTTTTTGCATGCATACATGATCTCACAAATATGAGTCGAAATACATAAATAATATGTATTACTCGACATATTCGATTGAGCAAGAGCAAAGTTAGGAGCGTTTGGGTAATTTAATTAGGATTATAGTAGAGTTGAAATTACTACACCTCCACATCGTCTGCATATAGGCACACACACTCACTAATAATTAAACATCAAACGAACAGGTCTATATACTAATGCAAAATTCACTTTATATAGGTATCAAAATGCCACACATATATGAGTTTGATCATCAGCTAACCAACATCTATATCCCTGAACTCTCATCTGAACCTTACACATGTCAAGAGTTTATTGACTAATACAAAAACGTTGAGTCACGTTATTTTCACGAAGGTCGTGTTCTTAACTCTTCTCTAGTCTTTCAACAACAAATTGAATCTGCCTTTCGAACCATAGGTTTTGAAAATATTCTCATAATTAATGAACAAATCTGTCCTCGCTTCATTTTGGATTTCTTTCGACAGGTTGACCTCATACGTAATGAGTATCAATCTTTCTCATTGTACTTTTGGATACAAGAATATAGGTTCTCACTTCCTCTTGAGCAATTTGCTCAAATTCTTGGTCTTCCAAATCTTGGGCAATATGCCTACTCCGAAAAGTTTTCGCTTGACTCTTTGAGTCAAGAAGAAAATGGTCCATACCATTCGTATATTCCTTCACCACAAGAACTGATTAATGTTCTTTGCAACTCATCTGAAACCCAAAACCCCAACAGAATTAGAGTCGTCGAACTTCGTTATTTCCTTCAACCCATAGCAGTCATTCTACGTGAAAATATCTTGAGTCTCGTAGGAAACCGAGAGTATCTCCCTGCTTGTTGTGCTCACATGCTTTACTGCATTGTGATTAGACAACTTATAACCTCACTTATTTCTTCGCTAAGCGAATCGCTCATGTCAAGGACAAAAGAAACAAAATAATCCCCTATGGGATGTTTCTAACCCGTCTTTACTACTACTACATGACCTCTCATCCATACCTCCAAACTCGTGCGTATATCCTGGTCAATAGAGTCATGCAACCCTTTAGTGAGTCACACATTTCATTCTTTCTATCTCTCGAAAATGAACCCTATGATACCTCATCAAGTGATGAAGATGAATGAAGACAGGAGTAAATGTTCAAGTCAATCAGAAAGAGGATTAAGAGACTTGGGAAGCAAATTAAGCAGATAGGAAGTTTGAAGGACTAAACTATGTGTTCTAACTCTACTTAATCAAGTATTACTATTACGTATTATTATTAAGCTAACTACTATAAAGTCTTATATAAGGCTTTAGAAAAGTTAAACATATTAGTATAACTAACTTTAAGTGTAGCTTGGTTAATTTCTATTTATGTTTTCTTCCCATATGCATTCTTCTAGATATTTGCTTTAAATTATCTTAGTTGTAATGTCTAGTTGATAGTAACCTACAGATCATCACATGTTATGCTTTTTGACTAAATTATGTGCATAGTTATGAAAACCATGTGATTATTCTTGAGTGGTTTGAGGTAATGGGATTTGCTGCAAATAGTTCCCCTAGAATTACCCATTTAGGTAGCCTAAAACCTGCAGAATTAGAAAATTCGCCATCAGCAGGTCACGGCACTACTAAATTTAGCGGTACCGTATGGTATTTAGTGGAACCGTACCTCAGACTGACGAACTTTTCTTATTCAGTATAGATATCTACACCACTACCCTCAAAAATCTGCAATTGATTGCAATCCTACATGCACCTTAAGATTCCTTTAGACCTACCTAGGACATTCCCATCAACTTTAATTTGAATCATACCTCCTTGTATATATATATATATATATATATATATAGAACTATAATTGCAAGCATTTCTTGCAATTCACCATCACACTAAACTCATCCTTACTCACTCACCATGGTTTCCATTCAAACCTCACCAACTCACAACTCAAAGAGATCTAGGACTAGGCCATCACATGACAATGATGAAGCAATCGTCACATCCGCTCCCCAAATCAATCCTAATTCCCACACTTGGTCAACAATTTACCAAATTCACCATCACCACACTCATCACATCTATAATCATCATCACCATGCCCATTATGATTCTTGGGTCAATCTAGTCAACCTCATCAGGATAATATACATAGTGCTTGCCGCCTATGTTATCATCTTTTGGTAACCCTCTCCTCCAACCAATAGCCCAAGCAACTAAACTTTTATTTTTAGTCATCAACAATAAAAACCTTAGGAACCCTTTTGAGTATCAAGAAGCAAATCTTAGGACCTCAAATTCATTTGAGAATGTCACATGTTTCTTATAATTGTCTAATAGTCTTGTTATTGTAATCATACTTTATGTATGATATTTTATTATGAATGAATGCATGGGCTTGCTTTATTTTTCTATTTTCTTTGTGGTTGGATTAGTTTTATTATGGTTGGATATTTGTCTAAATTGCTACTTGTTAGATATTGTATATATATGTCGTCTAACTTTGTTTTGTAGCAATAACCATTGCTCGATTCCTTGATATGCTCCAAATGAAGGGGAGTATATATCAAAGGGGAGCTTTGCAAGTCTTTTTGCTTCGACAAAAAGGGGGAGAAGTAGGATATAAACTCATGCTAAAAACTTGTCGAAACTAGTTTTTCACATAAAATGAGTTTATGTTTTGTCATCATCAAAAAGGGGGAGATTGTTGATGCAAATAATGTCTAAAAACGTTATTCTCATCTTTCGATATCCCTATGTTTTGATGATAACAAAATGTGAAAAAATCTTACGTCAAAATTAACGTAAACAAGTTCTTAGTCGATATATCCGACTTCTACGTTAATCACTCTAGGTATGAACAAACAAATTTACAACTTGACAAATGATCAAAGAAGTGAATTTGTGCTTTGAGCTTCACATTTTTAGCTTGACAAAAATTTCTTTTCAAAAATACAGTTTACAAATTATTTTTGAATTATAAAGAAATGTTTTATTAAGAAAATTCATTTTGAAAATTCTCCAACAGCTATATTTTACCCAAACCAGCTCCAAACTCCCCCAAATAAAATTTCACCACTAAAGACAAAATTAAAGCGTTTTTGTCTGGCACCGTGTGATAATTAGTGGTACCGTCCCTTTATAACGGCCAAATTTTCAGATTCTATAAATACCACTTCATTTCCCAGATTTTGGCCATCCTTTCACACACTTAATTTTCTGTGATCATATCCCCAATCGTCTAAACTCTCCTTTGATCATTAGTTAGTTTTCTTTTGTGTAAAGAGTGGTTCTTTCATCCAACCAAGAATCATCTACATACCTCTACTAGTCAAGAGAAGAACATAAAGTATCAAGAAGATAAAAGGTGTTGGTGTCATAGTGTAGTGCACTTGCATTACTAGTTGTCTACTTGATTGTATCTTGACATACATCAAGTGTTTTAGTATTTCTTAGTTATTGTGTTGATCATTGTGATCATGTTGAGATCTTGAGGATCTCTTGAGTGTTGAGTGATTAAGTATTGATCAAGTGGATCAAGAGTAGATTGTGAGGATTGTGTGGATCTTGTAAAGATCGTGTAGATTGTGTGAGGATCGTGTGGATCAAGTGTAGAGTGTGAGGATCGTGTAGATTGTGAGTGAAGTAAGGATCAAGTGGATCGTGGTAGATTGGTACTAGCTAAGATTAGTACTCGACATTTAGCTTAGTGTCGGAAAATAACGTAAGCGACGTTGTACGGTTTTCTCCGCCTGAAGGGAGCTTTGTTGATATAGTGCTTATAACTCTCGAGTGTGGTACTCGAGGAGTGGAGTAGGGCGAAGAAGAGCTTCGTGACCGAACCACTATAAATCTTGTTGTCTTGGTTTGATCTTTCCATCTCTTCTCTTTACTTACCTATTACATATTAGTGTTAGTATTGTGGTGTGTTCATATTGGTGTTGCTTGATTTCATCTACAATTGAATCTAAGTTTTTCAAAGAATAATTTTTTATAACTAAACAATACGAGTCGGTAAACTATTCAACCCCCCTTCTAGTTTCCCACAAAAGGTCCAACCCTCTCCCTTGGTGGGAGAGGGGTATTTATACAACAACTTAAACGCCCACACTCGGGCTGTGGATCGGGTATACATTGGGTAAAGACCCGTCCTTCTTCCACGATATTACGTAAACGAAAATAAAACTAACTATTGATAGTAACAACTACGAGCTAACTTAATGCTATTAGATACTCGGGGTGACCGAGTCTTTTATATGAATATTGATATTCCTAACAAGACCTCAGGAGGAAGATTGAAGCTAAACGTCGACGAAGAATGTCTCCGAGCCTTAATTCGCGAAGCCGCAGGTCGAGGTCTCCAAGGGGAAGGGATCCAGAGAGGAAAGATGTGTTCAAGAGGCTGGAAAACGGAGTGTTCTATAGGCTTAGAGACAAAAGCAAAGAGAGAAGTATGTCTACATACTCACAACACTCCCGACATCAGTCTTACCATGATGACCGAAGAAGGGAAGACAGTCGTTACCAAAGTTTCTGCTCCCGTGATTCTGGGTGACACCACAGCCGAGGATCACCTCCTCGATGCAAGGACGACCTAGAGATACGAGGTCACAAGAGGAGGAGGTCAAGGTCAAGAAGGCAAAGATCTTAAGTTGAAGACGACGACCTAGCGCAGCCCTGGTCATGCCGAGACTCTGATCCGTTCACTCCCCGCATACGTCACTTCAAGATGCCAAAAAGGACCCGCATGCCAACTCAAGTCAAGACATACTACGGAAGTGAGGATTCGAAGGACCACCTCAAGATCTTCCAGTCCGCGGCAAAGGTGGAACGTTGGGCCATGCCAGTATGGTGCCATATGTTTAACTCCACGCTAACAGGTTCCGCCAGAGTATGGTTTGATGACCTCCCACCAGAAACAATAGACAGCTATAATGAACTGAAGGAAGCATTCCTGGCAAACTTCCTCCAGCAAAAGAAGTGCAAGGATCCCGTGGAGCTCCATAACATAAAGCAAGGAGAAGGAGAATCCACGGAATATTTCATGGAGAGGTTTAAGAAGGAGTGCAGGCATGTGAAGGGAGCCCCAGAGGTGTTAAAAATATCGGGATTCATGCACGGGATAAATAACCCAGAGTTAATCAAACGCTTGCATGACAATATCCTTAGAACCGTTGATGAAATGATGAAGGAAACCATGTCCTTACTCAGGGGAGAGGTGGCGGCTGGAAATCAGGAATGAAGAAAACCATCCTCATCATGGGGACAACCCGACGGAAGTCAGAAGCAAAATTTTTGAAAAGGAGGATTTAATAGCCAACAGAGATCGGGCAGGAGACCAGACCGGTTCACCCTTCTCTCTAAATCCCCAAAAAAAATTGGCTCTAGAAAAAGCGAAATTCAAACCCCCACCTCCGATGACGACCCCGGTCGAAAAAAGGAACGTCAATAAGTTTTGTGACTTCCACGGTGAGATAGGGCATAGAACCGACGAGTGCATACACTTAAAAAGGCAAATCGCGGAGCTGATAAAAAACCGAAAGCTGTCGCACGTGATCAAAGAGCTAAAGCAAAATAGTGGAAAGTATCAGCAAAAGANTCGGGATTCATGCACGGGATAAATAACCCAGAGTTAATCAAACGCTTGCATGACAATATCCTTAGAACCGTTGATGAAATGATGAAGGCAACCATGTCCTTACTCAGGGGAGAGGTGGCGGCTGGAAATCAGGAATGAAGAAAACCATCCTCATCATGGGGACAACCCGACAGAAGTCAGAAGCAAATTTTTTGAAAAGGAGGATTTAATAGCCAACAGAGATCGGGCAGGAGACCAGACCGGTTCACCCTTCTCTCTAAATCCCCAAAAAAAATTGGCTCTAGAAAAAGCGAAATTCAAACCCCCACCTCCGATGACGACCCCGGTCGAAAAAAGGAACGTCAATAAGTTTTGTGACTTCCACGGTGAGATAGGGCATAGAACCGACGAGTGCATACACTTAAAAAGGCAAATCAAGGAGCTGATAAAAAACCGAAAGCTGTCGCACGTGATCAAAGAGCTAAAGCAAAATAGTGGAAAGTATCAGCAAAAGACAGCAAAGAAAGGAGAAACATCCTCAAAAGACAAGGCACAGACCATCCTGATGATACAAACATGGTAGAAGTCAGCTAAACAAAAAATAACAAAAAGCTTCTCTCCCGATCCAGAAATATCTTTCCCACCTTTGGGAGAAGATGAGGGGAATGAAGGCCTAATGATCATAGAGGCAGAAATTGGAGGCCACTGCATACACCACATATATGTGGATGGGGGCTCAACTTCCGAAATACTATATGAACACTGCTTTAATAAGCTCCGGCCTGAGATAAGAAGTACGATGGTCCCGGCCACAGTACCTCCTATCGGATTCGGTGGTAACGTCATATGGCCAATAGGTCAGATAATACTCCAGGCAAAAATAGGCGACAAAGAGCACGCCGCTTCCACATGGATGAAATTCTCTATAGTAAGGTCACACTCGCCCTACAACAAAATTATAGGGCGACCGGGGGTACGAAAAAACAAGCGGTGCCGTCAACGGCACACGGCATGTTGAAATTCCCAGTTGAGGGAGGAGTACTCACACTGCGAAGTAGCAAAATCATCCCGCTTGAATGTGCAATGTTTTTGAGCCAACAGAACCCCCGTGGCCGACCCCCCAGCGGAAGAAAGGATTAAAGTCGCAATTCACCCGGAACATCTGGACTAGACAATGACAATAGGCTCTACCCTCACAGAGGAAGGCCGAGCAAAACTATGTGAATTGCTACGAAGAAATCTGGACGTGTTCACCTGGTGTCTGGCAGACATGACAGGAGTCCCACGGCATATAGCAAAGCGTCGCCTCAATATCCGTGAGGGATATGCCCCAATAAGACAAAAGAAATGAGGCTAGGCCCCAGAAAGAAACAAAGCAATACAGGAAGAAGTGGAAAAGCTCGTCGAAGCAGGCATCATGAAAGAAGTACATTACCACAGTTGGTTAGCCAATCCCGTAATGATTAAGAAACATGATGACAGCTTGAGAATGTGTGTTGACTTCAAAGACCTAAACAAAGCATGTCCGCATGACTGTTACCCGCTCCCAGAGATAGACTGGAAGATATAATCCCTCTGCGGATATCGCTTCAAATGCTTCTTGGACGCATACAAAGGATACCATCAAATACAAATGGCTGAGGAGGATGAGGAAAAAATGGCATTCATCACCAATGAAGGCATATTCTGTTACTCTAAATGCCGTTTGGACTAAAGAACGCTGGGGCAACGTACCAACGGTTAGTAGACAAAGCCTTCTACAAACAGATCGGGAGAAATCTAGAGGTATACGTGGATGACTTAGTAGTGAAAAGCCGCACGGAAGATGATATTATCAGGGATGTGGAAGAAACGTTCCGAACGTTAAAAAATATTAATATGAAATTGAACCCCAAAAAATGTACCTTCGGAGTGGAAGAAGGGACGTTTCTTGGTTACACTATCAGCACCGAAGGCATACAGGCTTGCTCCGATAAAGCGGAAGCAGTCACAAACCTCCCCTCTCCCAAATGTTTAAAAGAAGTGCAAAGACTAAATGGGAAGCTAGCAAGCCTAAACCGGTTCCTTTCAAAATCAGCGGAAAAGTCATTACCTTTCTTCAAGACACTCAAGAAGTGCACAAAGAAAAGTGACTTTCAGTGGACAAAAGAAGCGGAGGAAGCTTTCCAGCAAATGAAAAAAGTAATAGCTAACCTCCCAATGTTAATAGCACCAATAGAAGGAGAAGAATTAATCATTTACCTAGCGGCCGCTAAGGAAGTAGCAAGCGCGGTGCTAATGACGGAAAGGGGGGAAAACAAATACAAATTTCCTTTGTGAGTCGTGCCTTGAGAGGCCCGGAGATCAACTATACATCAATGGAAAAGCTGGTGTTAGCCCTGGTGCATGCTACCAGGCGCCTAAAAAGATACTTCCAAGCACACAACATGGTTGTGATTACGGATCAGCCAATCAAGCAAATCTTATCAAAACCAGAGGTAGCAGGAAGATTACAAAAATGGAGCATCGAACTGGGAGGATATGACATACACTATCGACCAAGAGTCTCAGTAAAGGGACAAATCTTGGCGGACTTCATAATGGAATGACCAGAAGATGACTCCGAAGTGAACCAATGGAAGAAGAAAAGCCGCCGGAGTCCTGGCGCCTATTCACGGATGGATCCTCATGCGTGGATGGTTCTAGGGCGGGGCTGGTACTCATCAGCCCAGAGGGGGCGGAATTCACCTATGCCCTAAGGTTCACATTTAAAGCAAGTAACAACGAATCAGAGTATGAAGCCCTTTTAGCCGGGCTAAGAATAGCTGAACAAATGGGCGTTGAAAATTTGCAAGCAAGCGTCGATTCATGACTCGTCGCAAACCAAGTCAATGGATCTTATGTGGCAAAAGAGGCTGAAATGATTGAATACTTAGAAAAAGCCAGGGAACTTATAAGTAGCTTCAGGATATTTTCGATCCAGCAGATCCCAAGGAGCGAAAACAAGAAAGCTGACGCCCTGAGTAAAATGGCATCCACTACCTTCGCGCACTTAAGCAAGCAAGTGTTGGTGGAAGAACTGAACAAAAAATCCATAGATGAAACGCAAGTGTTAGCCATAGTCGAAGAAGAAGGAGACACTTGGATGACTCTGATCTACGAATATCTAACAAAAGACTTGCCAACGGAGCAGAAGAAAGCTAACACGGTAAAAAGAAAATCACAACGATTCGTTGTCATAAAGGAAATCCTCTACAAAAAGTCATTCCTAGGACCATGGCTGCGTTGTGTCGGACCGCGACAGGCGGAATATGTGTTATGGGAAATCCACGAAGGATCCTGCGGCATGCCTGCTGGAACAAGGTCTGTAGTGGCAAGAGCTTTAAGAACCGATTACTACTGGCCAACAATCCATAAGGACGCAAGAAGGCTAATCCTCGCGTGCCAAGATTGTCAAGTTCACAAGCCAATCCCACGACAACCGCAACAAAACCTAACGCCAATTACTTCCCCGTGGTCGTTCTACAAATGGGGCATTGACATAGTTGGACCCATTCCTGGGGGACCAGGCAAGGTCAAATTTCTAATCATAGCAATTGATTACTTCACTAAGTGGATCGAAGCAAAATCAGTCGCAACATAACAGGCCAACAGGTAAAGAAATTTGTATGGGAAAACATTGTATGCAGATTTGAACTCCCCGGAGTAATCATATCTGACAATGGAAAGCAATTTTGCAATAACCCATTCAAAGACTGGTGTGAAAAACTACACATTCAGCAACGCTTCGCTTCAGTTAAACACCCACAAGCGAACGGCCAGGTTGAAAGGGCCAATCGAAGCGTAGGGGAAGGGATTAAGGCACGACTAGGTGAAGACAACAAAAACTGGATAGAGGAACTACCACACGTCCTATGGGCACACCGAACAATGATTAAATCCAGCAATGGGGACACCCCGTTCGCTCTAACATATGGAACGGAGGCAGTCATCCCAGCAGAGATAGGGGTGCCGACGTGGAGAATGACAGAGGTAGACACAAATCAAAACGATGAAGACCTGGAAATCAACCTAGACATGCTCGAGGAAAGAAGAGAACAGGCAGCCATCCGCGAAGCAAAGAGCAAAGCGAAAATGGAAAAATACTACAACTCCAGAGTCTGCAACAATAGCTTCAAACCAAGGGATCTAGTGTATCGAAACAATGACACAAGCCACGCAAAAGATACTGGAAAGCTAGGACCCAAATGGGAAGGACCATATGTGGTCTCGGAAGCATTGAGAAAAGGAGCATACAAACTAAAAGACAAAAATGGAACTACGATGCCACGAACATGGCACATATGCAACCTCAAAAGGTGATACATAAATCAGTTGTAGAAAAGCCACCCACGCGGATCCCGCAGCGGTTATTTATCCTTTTAAAGTACTATCCTATCTATTGCACTCTGTCTTTTTAACTTTAGTGTAAGGTGAGGACTAGCTACCCTCACCAGTTTGCTTTAATAAAATATCCGTCTTTTTTAACTCGCAAACTTAATAATATATGTGAATAAGACGCGCACACACTTAGGTACGCCCCACAAAATGTTATCCCACATAACAAAGGATGATTAACCTCATAATTAACTCAAAGTACGTAAGAGGTATTGCAAGCCCAGTACGGGAGAATAACCCACAAGTATTCACAAAGACTATTAAACAAGCGTACCCGTACGACTTTAAACATAGCAAAAACATCATGATAAACAAAGATCGTAATTACGACAAAACACAAAGACGTACAAAGCAACATACACATTGTTCAATAAGTACGCAGAAAAACAATAGCCAAACACAGTTACAACAAAAAACTTAAAAGACTCCTATGCTAAAGCAGTAGCAACTTCTTCCCCAGCAAAAGAAGTGACAGGAGCACCATCCTCACAAACAGCCTCGGCATCCGTGCCCGCTGTGTCATGAGCCTCCGACACTACATGAGCAGGGGAACCCAAAGGCACGAAAGTCATGGCCTCAGGGATACCAGAGCCAACGCCCGATATAACAGCCGCTTCAACAGACATAGGAGTAGGAGCCGATACGAGGAAAGGGGCAGCGCGACAAAAAAGTGCATCCTCAGCAGCAACAATGCTCTTCTTAATCTTAGCAACATCCCTTTCACACCTCTCCAAGGCATTCGCCAACGGCTCAGCGCCTACAGGCGCACTGTCCCCAGAATGCCATATGGGGACAAAAAGCTGCTCCAAGTCAGGTTGTAAATAGGCACATCAGGAATATCAGCGAGAGGACCATCAAATGGAGAAGGTCCATAATATCTCCAATACGGGAATCCTTATGAGCTGATAGGGCCGCAAATAAAGGGAACTCAAACTCACGAACAGCCTACAGTGCGGATTGGTAGTCCGCCTCCGCTGAAGGACAGTAGGCAGCAACCCCGGAAAGATCCGCGCCAAGTTGGCTATGCGCAAGGCCGGCCACTAACCCATCCTGTACGCCTTTAATGATAGCAGAGCTAATAACCTTCCCAGACGCAGCAACATAGTCTGGGGAATTCAAACACTTGACAATGGCAAGCCGGATACCGTTAGTCAACAACCAACGACGATCAGCTACAGCAGAAAGGAAGCGAGGACGAATTGCCTCATGAACATGTAGAGATAAACTCTCTAAATGGCTTTCCAAAGCAGACATTCTCTGAGCAAGGGCACCTACCTGATCGTCTTGAATTTTCGAAAACTCCTCCGCCAAATTATCAAAAGTCAACGAGAGCCTTTCTCGGGAAATAAACAGGTAGCCAGGAGAAGAAGATGGATGCCAAAGTTCCCTAACTTTGGCCTTCAAAGAATCGCGTTCTTTTTTAAGCACGGAATTCCGCTCTATCAGAGCTTGGAAGATTCAAAAATGGAGACGCGATCACGAAGCTTAATCGCATCCGCGATCTCGGCATCAGCTAAAGAGAGTCTTGCTCTCAGCCGCCCAATCTCTTCATCCTTAGCCTCCAACAGATGAGACCGCTCGTCGCAAAGATTGGACAAAATAACATTCTCCTGCAGAAGATCTTCCCCACGCCTCCTAACTTCAGCTCCTAGTAATGCCTCATGAGTTGTAGTAATGTTAAACACTGAATACAGCTGTTCATGACTCAAGTTACACACAGCGGTAGACATTCGTGGCGGAGCAATACGATCAATTAAACTACGGCACTCCGAGGCACCGGATAGACAAGAACCGTTAGTTACGTCCCACTGAGGAACATAGACGCTATCAGAACTATCAGGGTCAACATTCTCCGGACCACGGGAAACATCGCTACGAGCGGCTCCCGCGTCATACGTCACCAAAGTATGGTCAAAAGATGGTGATTCCTCCGTGGCTTCCCTCTTTGAAACAACAACAATCACTGAAGAGGTGGCAGCAGTTTTCATCACAGACAATGTGCTACACTTGATAAACGAACCTACCTCCGGATCGGAAACAGAAATACTAGACCGAACAATGGGCACGGTAACCGGCGGAGTACCAACACTCGCCCCGGAAATAATAAGGTCACCAGTCATAGCTCCCTGAATATCCTCCTTAAGCCTTTTAGTAGAAGGGGAACCGTCAAAAGACACCTCCCTCACCTTCTCCTTTAACCCTAATACTGACGGCAACTTCACCGGCTCATTAGTCTCACCAACAGAAGAGATAAAAGGGGAAACATTGCCGACCTCACCAGTAGCAATACCATGAGACTCAGAAGCACCATCCACGACACCAAAGTCGTGCGAGTCTAAACCTTTAGTATCTATCGAGGAACCAACAACGGCGGGCACAGAAGAAGTAACCACAATAGACGGGCCCGACGAAACCTCTGACCGCTCCTCCTTAGCAGGAAGAAGCTCATAAAGATTTGGAACATCAAGATCCATATTCATTGTCGCCGAAATTTGAGATTTACTAAGCAAAATCCAAACAAATAAGTAAAGCTGTGGATACAAAATATGCAAGGAAAGTGAAAAGGATATTCTGGTGAAAAGGTCGCTTATTGATAACCTTTAGCACTCAGCCCAAGAAGAAAGTAAAATAAAAGATGAACGGTTTAAAAACCGTCCACATCCCCCCCCCCACGGCCTCAACCACTGACAAAAGCGCGTGTCGTGAAATTGATAGGTTGAGGAACGAAGCGGACAGCAAATTAAGTCTAGAAGCATCCATGGCATGCTACACAAACGAACACGTGCAATGAACACACTAGACTGGGGGGACTTGATGACGTGTAGTACGGATAGCAGGCCTACTGGGCCTGGACTACATTTTACATATGGGCCTGGATCGTCTTACACAAACTAGGCTCCGGCCCTAAAGCAAATTGGGCTCCGGCCCACAAACCAACATACCCGGACGTAACCTAAGCCCAAGCCACGAGCAAGGCACAGTCTGGATAACAAGGACACGTACGGAAAATTTGAGCGGCGCTCCCGAAGCACGCCCACGGACCGGCCCCCGGTCCGGGAAATGATCCGTGTCTGCAAAACATCGATTAAGCTGCGGACCCTTGCCCGACAAGGGTCCCACCCCGACCACTATAGCAATATGCGAAATACTAGGAAACCCTAGCGTTTCCACTGCCTATAAAAGGAAACCTCGACACACACTTTCGAGGTATGATTTTCTCACTCATCCTAATACTCTCATATTCCCCTGACAACATGAGTACTTACTCTCACGCCGGAGCTTAATTGTGGGGTCCGTCCCCGCGGTAAGGCTAACGGTTTACTCTCATTTGTGCAGGAACTAAACATTCACTTGGATTAGTGCAGAATTTACTACTCGAGAAACCCGTCTAGGGTAGCCCAAAGCATTATTAAGCCCAATCTCAACCCATCACACTTTTTGCACTAACAATAAGCATATGTTCGGTTTCTCGCATTCGGTAAAGATCCCGAGATAAGAATGATTATCTTGAGTCGGAGTAACACTCACATATGATGAGGGTTTTAGTGTGTGTTTTGTGTTTGTGTAAAATGAATAGATAGCTTGATGCTTCCCCACAAATGATCCTGTATTTATAGGGATGCATTTGGAGTTGTGTGCGATACGTGGATGTTATCCGGCGGTCGTAGATGATCTGACGGTCCTAGAGGGTACACATGGTGGACACCCTATTGATGAGATAAGAATGACACGTGTCGTGACATCCTTGGCTCAAGTGGTTATTGGGATCTTCGGCAAGATCCGCATGTACTAAGGGAATACCATCGACATTATCTTTGCATGAATGAGGTAGCTACACGTGGCATGGACGCGCAACGGTTATAAGAATAAGTTAGCAGGCCTTTTCTGGCCCTGGAGTTAGTTGTCCAAGCATAAATGCCTTATGTCTGGATAATGTTTACCTGGAAAGTTAATTTCCAAGGCGATGTTTATTGGGCTTTCAACCTTGTGCACCAGTTATGGCTGTATGTGTGACAACAATCAAAGTCAGTTTAACAACCATTAGTGTTTTTATAACGTCTTTGACTAAACTTATTTGTGTTAACTTCATTTTGTACTTATTCGGGTCATTTTATGCTTAGATTGTCTTTTTATTAGGAAACCTTGCTTTACGAACGTGCGTCCGACCTACGATCCTAGTAAACGTCATAGACGGTCAACGATAATGCTCAAAACTATTTAAAATAATTAGTGTCACTCATACTTAAAATCTTAGTCTTTTTTTTTTATGTATACATGTCTTTTTAAGTATAACCCGGTTTTACATTTATGCGTTTATTCCTTTTTAGTATAGACTTAAAACTTTTTAAGATATAATCTACCCACTAAAATAAAGTTAATACATCTCTTCTTATCTTCTAAATAGATGCCACTTCCTACTTACACACTTAACACCGCATGCTAAACAATTAACACCTCATTAACACATATAAATCTTGTTTACACATGTAAAACTCTCATCATTATTATATAAACCTCACATACCATTTCTTCCTCATTTTTACACACATAAAAGCTACTCACTCCTTTTCGCTCCTCTCTTGTGGATGGCAAAACACACCAACACCATCACATCTTCATCAAAAACTAGTTAAAACATCAAGAACAAAATGAAACATCATCTCCACAAACCCTAACTCTTGCTCTGTCACTTTCACCACCAAGAGCTTTGCTTAAAAGTAAACATAAATAAACTCAGTGGCTAAACCTCGCAAACCATAAAATTCAAGTGAAAAAGGTAGTGTTCTGATATAAGAAGTCTTGTTGTTAAGTCTTGCACCAAAAAGCTTTAATAATGATTTTCTTATACTTTTCATTTATATAATCTTTGAGGGACTTTTTGTATGAATAACCTACTGAGATTAATGATCTTAAATGATGTTAGGATGTATCTACAATGATTTCACGTGTTGTTTGGGTCGTTTGTGAACTTTGGGTAAGTTATTGCGTGTAAAGATTTGACAAAAACCTAAAATAGTTGCTGTTTGAAATGATGGGTTAAATTCTTTTGGTTATAACTTAGTCAAAAATGGGTGTTTTAAGGTGATTCTTGAGCCTAAAATGAAGTACTTTGAAGTATCTATCCAACCACAGTAATTTCATAAAAATATTTTGTCATTTGCTCGACCAAATAGGGGTAACAAATTGAGTTGTCAAAACAATTTCAAAATGGCATATTCATAAGTCCAACTTCATGCATGAATAACTCATTCATTTTTCAAGCTTTTTCACTTAAACCAAATCTCACGGTTAATTTAGGTGTTATCTTTAAAACCCTATTGGCCTTTTGTAAAGAAACCAAATATTGAACCTGTGGAAAACTAGAAGGGGGGTTGAATAGTTTACCGCTTTTTAACTTGTTAACCTTTGAAAAGCTTTACGTGTAATTAACGATTCTATGTAATTATCAATAATTAATAAGCGAGTATAAAGATAGAAACGATCAAACCACAACACGATTGTTTATCGTGGTTCGGCTACAAGGACTCTTTTTCCTTGCCCTACATCCACGCCCCGAGTTTCCAACTCGAGAGTTTCAAGCACTAGTCAACAAGCNGTAAAATAAAAGATGAACGGTTTAAAAACCGTCCACATCCCCCCCCCCACGGCCTCAACCACTGACAAAAGCGCGTGTCGTGAAATTGATAGGTTGAGGAACGAAGCGGACAGCAAATTAAGTCTAGAAGCATCCATGGCATGCTACACAAATGAACACGTGCAATGAACACACTAGACTGGGGGGACTTGATGACGTGTAGTACGGATAGCAGGCCTACTGGGCCTGGACTACATTTTACACATGGGCCTGGATCGTCTTATACAAACTAGGCTCCGGCCCTAAAGCAAATTGGGCTCCGGCCCACAAACCAACATACCCGGACGTAACCTAAGCCCAAGCCACGAGCAAGGCACAGTCTGGATAACAAGGACACGTACGGAAAATTTGAGCGGCGCTCCCGAAGCACGCCCACGGACCGGCCCCCGGTCCGGGAAATGATCCGTGTCTGCAAAACATCGATTAAGCTGCGGACCCTTGCCCGACAAGGGTCCCACCCCGACCACTATAGCAATATGCGAAATACTAGGAAACCCTAGCGTTTCCACTGCCTATAAAAGGAAACCTCGACACACACTTTCGAGGTATGATTTTCTCACTCATCCTAATACTCTCATATTCCCCTGACAACATGAGTACTTACTCTCACGCCGGAGCTTAATTGTGGGGTCCGTCCCCGCGGTAAGGCTAACGGTTTACTCTCATTTGTGCAGGAACTAAACATTCACTTGGATTAGTGCAGAATTTACTACTCGAGAAACCCGTCTAGGGTAGCCCAAAGCATTATTAAGCCCAATCTCAACCCATCACACTTTTGCACTAACAATAAGCATATGTTCGGTTTCTCGCATTCGGTAAAGATCCCGATATAAGAATGATTATCTTGAGTCGGAGTAACACTCACATATGATGAGGGTTTTAGTGTGTGTTTTGTGTTTGTGTAAAATGAATAGATAGCTTGATGCTTCCCCACAAATGATCATGTATTTATAGGGATGCATTTGGAGTTGTGTGCGATACATGGATGTTATCCGGCGGTCGTAGATGATCTGACGGTCCTAGAGGGTACACATGGTTGACACCCTATTGATGAGATAAGAATGACACATGTCGTGACATCCTTGGCTCAAGTGGTTATTGGGATCTTCGGCAAGATCCGCATGTACTAAGGGAATACCATCGACATTATCTTTGCATGAATGAGGTAGCTACACGTGGCATGGACGCGCAACGGTTATAAGAATAAGTTGGCAGGCCTTTTTTGGCCCTGGAGTTAGTTGTCCAAGCATGAATGCCTTATGTCTAGATAATGTTTACCTGGAAAGTTAATTTCCAAGGCGATGTTTATTGGGCTTTCAACCTTGTGCACCAGTTATGGCTGTATGTGTGACAACCATCAAAGTCAGTTTAACAACCATTAGTGTTTTTATAACGTCTTTGACTAAACTTATTTGTGTTAACTTCATTTTGTGCTTATTCGGGTCATTTTATGCTTAGATTGTCTTTTTATTAGGAAACCTTGCTTTACGAACGTGCGTCCGACCTACGATCCTAGTAAACGTCATAGACGGTCAACGATAATGCTCAAAACTATTTAAAATAATTAGTGTCACTCATACTTAAAATCTTAGTCTTTTTTTTTATGTATACATGTCTTTTTAAGTATAACCCGGTTTTACATTTATGCGTTTATTCCTTTTTAGTATAGACTTAAAACTTTTTAAGATATAATCTACCCACTAAAATAAAGATAATACATCTCTTCTTATCTTCTAAATAGATGCCACTTCCTACTTACACACTTAACACCGCATGCTAAACAATTAACACCTCATTAACACATATAAATCTTGTTTACACTTGTAAAACTCTCATCATTATTATATAAACCTCACATACCATTTCTTCCTCATTTTTACACACATAAAAGCTACTCACTCCCTTTCGCTCCTCTCTTGTGGATGGCAAAACACACCAACACCATCACATCTTCATCAAAAACTAGTTAAAACATCAAGAACAAAATGAAACATCATCTCCACAAACCCTAACTCTTGCTCTGTCACTTTCACCACCAAGAGCTTTGCTTAAAAGTAAACATAAATAAACTCAGTGGCTAAACCTCGCAAACCATAAAATTCAAGTGAAAAAGGTAGTGTTCTGATATAAGAAGTCTTGTTGTTAAGTCTTGCACCAAAAAGCTTTAATAATGATTTTCTTATACTTTTCATTTATATAATCTTTGAGGGACTTTTTGTATGAATAACCTACTGAGATTAATGATCTTAAATGATGTTAGGATGTATCTACAATGATTTCACGTGTTGTTTGGGTCGTTTGTGAACTTTGGGTAAGTTATTGCGTGTAAAGATTTGACAAAAACCTAAAATAGTTGCTGTTTGAAATGATGGGTTAAATTCTTTTGGTTATAACTTAGTCAAAAATGGGTGTTTTAAGGTGATTCTTGAGCCTAAAATGAAGTACTT
>LBNU01020218.1:0-23151 GCA_014162995.1 Artemisia annua | reverse complement strand
GGGTTCCGCCAGATCTGACAGTCAAAGCTTACAAGAAAATCTTTCCATATCAAGCAATGTCACATCAAGTTACTTCTAGTCAAACACACAAAGTTGGAATACTTCCAAAGTGTGTAAGAAGTCCTATGGAGAGTCAAACACTCAACCTTTCCATAAATGCATATGATGTGATGTTTATACTTTCTATATTAAGAAATATAACAATGTTATGATTAATATGAAGTATAAAGTCTAGTTGTATAAGACTTAAAAACTAAAATGATGTTTTACCATAAAATAAAGTTTACACTTTGTTATTAACAAAACTTAGCAAAGATCGTAAAATATAAATAACGTTTTTAGGCCATATTTGTATTAACAGAACCCTCCATGACCGTTTTAAGTTGATGTGTCAAAATTGTCATATTTCCAGATTTGGTTTAGTGACTTCATTAGGTTATAACTCACACATATTAGTACATGGTGACTTAAAACAAATAAAAGAGTTAGTTATAAGTTTTAACTTGATTCTCCCACTAGCCCTAAACATAAAACTTTGATTTAGGTCTTCTGCTTGTTAAAATACTTTTGTATATCCAGAACTGAGTAATTTTTGTATCAGGTCTAAATGTTTGGGTTAAACTGTGACAACTGGTAAATTTTGGGTTACATTTGACGAAAGCGTGTTAAAACGGACGAAGATCCAAGAAAAAAAAGTCTAGGGACGATTTTTGTTACACCTGGCAAACCACAGGGACGAAATATGAAAGTAAATCTTAGTGAAAATCCAACGTGGCAACTTATGTGGCAAAAAAAAAATTTTTGGTCGCCGCTTAAACAAGTTTCGTAGAATAGATTAGTACAAAACTTGAAAGTTTGCTACATTAAGTGGAACGAAAATAAAACACGTACTAGATCGATACATTTTAAAAAGTACCGTTGCTTGCTATTGCACGGGCAAAAACATATTAATAATTCCAAACAAACAAATAAATAAATAAATAAATAAATAAAACCCACGTCGTAGAAAAGATCCAGCAAGCCCCACACTATTGATAACGTGTCAAGAAAGAGATACTTTCCGTTGGGTTCACTTTAGCACCCTTCACTTCACCCTACTCCTCTCTCAACAACTTTGTTTATCCTCCACCTGCCGTGCCGGCGCATTTTAGTAACAACTAAAAATGACAAGTGCAATCAACAACACATTTACTGTAACAAACCCTAACCCTAACCCTAACGCGTTAGTATGTATAAAGAGAGGTGGTACAGTGTGTCGTTTTCGACCACGTAGCTCCGGTGTACTTACGCTTTCTGTTTCGGTGGCTGGTTATCCGCGAGGACTTGGCCTTGGAAAGCGGTCGGTTATCGCTTTTGCGGCTGCTCATGAGGACTCGGTGCGATTTTATTTTTTTTTACTTTGAGATTAAGTAATACTCTGTAATTAGGTTTATTTTCACCAAATGTTTTATATTGTATGTGGATTTATAACATTTTGTTTTGGCCTAATTGTGTGTTATGCCAATGGGTAAAAAATGAAAGCTTTAGAGCATTATTTAAACATACAATTTAATCGAGAAATGAAAGCCAACCAAACGCACCCCTAGTGTTTTATATGATGAATGAAAGAATGGGGAAAATCTGTTACATGTTTAATAGTTGTTAATAATAAAACTTTGTAGCAAGATTAGAGATAGTATTCTTATAATCTGTGGATTTACAATGTTGTAGCTCTCATATTTAGATTCAAGTTTGTTTACCTCTTTTTGTTTATTTTTAACATTGTTATGTGCTTGGGTTATGTGATAAATTAGATTTTTCTCTGGTGAATTATTTTATACCTGGAAATGAAGTTATTTTGGGTTGAAAGAAGGAGAAAAAAGAGGTGTAACTTTAAGCTAAGGGATCATGTTTTTTTGTTCTAACTCTTTAGATGCCTGTCTTGTACTTGGTTTATCTGACATTCGGGATACATTAAATGGATTGTTTGATGAATGCATGTCTCTGTTCAGAGGTAGTTGATAAATGCATGTTAAGGAAGTTTAACAGTGTTTGTATCTGCTCTTTATAAAATGTAAGCTAATGATGGTCTCTATTTCTGTTTTTAGAAGCCTTCCGATGTTGATATTGATATAGAGGACAAAACGAGTAGTCATGAAGAGAAAGCTGAAGAATCTGAAGAAGCCTGGAAACAAACTTTAGCTTCTTTCAAAGAACAAGCATTGAAAATGCTTAAGATTTCCCCAGATGCATATGAAGAGTACCTCGAGAAAGCAACACTAGTACTGAAGGAGACCTCAGAGAAATTGAAGATCCAAGCTGATAAAGCGAGCGAGGATCTGAGTGTCATTGCCAAGGAACTTGGAGAAGAAGGTAAAGTGTATTTGTCCGCAGCTGCAGAGAACTCCCCTGAACCAGTGAAGGATATTGTTGAAACTTTTGCTTCTTCAATGGATGACGTGAAAGATGTGTCAGAAGTGCTTGACTTTTATGTTGGTATCCCATATGGTAAGGTTATTCTGTCTTGCATTTGATTTATCCTGCAAACTGTTTGATGTAGTTTATAAATTCTTGATGTGCTTTATTTGTTTTCAGGTGGGTTGCTTACTGTAAGTGGTTTCCTTTCTTTCATGATTACTGGAAGCATCTCTGCTATTAGATTTGGTATTATTCTTGGTGGTACTCTTTTGGGCTTGGCTGTATATAGTTTAAGATCATGGAAAAAGGGGGAATCTTCGGCTGTGGCTTTGAAAGGCCAGGCAGGTTAGTGTCTTAATCTGTCTTTAGGATTCTATCCATCTAATGTTTGTGTTTGTTTGTGATTTACTTGTTTTCTATAAGCAACATAGTAATCTCTGGCTTAATTATGATGCGAGGATCTATGTTTGATGAGAATACACATATTGGCTATCTAATCAAGGTGGTCTGTCTCTTTTTAATGTCAAGTTAGGACTTTTGAGGGTTAACTATGTTTGTGTTAAACATAAATATTAACTCTGTTTAGAAGAAACAATGGTAGTTTTTGCAATCCCTGTAGCTTTTTTCATTCCTGACTTCCAGAGTTTTTAAATTATTATTGCTGGTGTCTTCTACTTAATACTTGGACAAATCTAATCACCATGTTTAGCCTAGTGATGTATCTTATTGTTTTTCGGGAAATACATTCGACTTTTGTAGCCGCTCTCATAGCGATAATGTGTTTCAGCTCGGACGTACTCGTACATCTGAAAGGTGCTTGTTGGCGTTATAGAGCATGTTTTTACTAATGAAAACAAGTCATCATCTAAGGGATTGTAAATCTAAGGTAGTATGTGTGTATCTCTTGGTTTTAGGGATCACAATCTTTTTCGAGAATCGAGATAAGTTTGATGACATAAGTCTTAGACAAATTTGATGAGAAGGTATTGAAAAGGTATTTAGAATCACAGGAATAAGGAAATTGACTGTTGTTATTTTTGCAGTTAGTGGCAGTTCTAAAATTTTCTGGTTTTTAAGGAAAAGAAGATTTCTACAATTGTATATGTGGATGAACAACAAAGAAGTATTTGTAATAACAAATGCAACCTTTTAAACACAAGTTACTCTATCTACGTAGTATTCCTAACTATAAGAATAAGTCTACTATTCCTAAAGGTGTGGGGCTGCTTAACAAATGATAGCTTGTGAGTAGCTCAAACATAAGCTGAGTTGCGCAGTTTCTTTAAAATGAAATATTGTTCATTATAGATATTGCCTAGAGGCGGAATACTAATAACCTATTTAACATAATCTTTTTATATTAACAGGAGGGATTGGGTATCGTTGTTTTTTTTGTTGCTTTTATATCAACAGGAATTGACGAGCTTCTGTCTATTTTTATAGCAGTTCTGAACAAAACCCTTGACTTTAACCTAATCTTTTTAAATTTATACTTTGTCTAAATCGCCCGTCCCCTGCCTTATCCATGAAGTTGGAACTATATCAACTAGTTCAGATTAATCTTTAAAGTGGATATGTAACATTGTAGCCAAAGACACAATCTGCATATATTATATTTAATTTTGAAAGTAATAACATATATTGGTTGTACCTTATTTAAGCTTAATGAAGAGTTGTATATTTTGCAGCGATTGCTGCAATATTGTTTTTGAGGGATCTACGCCTTGTGTTCTCGGTAAGAGTTGCATGATTGCTGTATGCTTATCAAATCAAGAGTTGCATATATTGTTTGTATGTTGTGTGTGACACTAACATCTGTCATTTTTTCCATTCACTACAGAGGCCAGCATTCACCAGAAACATTGCAGTTCTAATCAGGTTTGAAATATTTCACTTATGTTTACCTCTGCATTACTATTTTTTATATAGTTTAGGATCATCTTTAGTACCGCAATGTTATAGCTGTCTTCTGTATTATAGGCTATAGCTCTTTACTTCCTGAAAGCTGGAACAAGCTTAAGTGGTGTTTACATTTGACTTAATTGACTGCATTGAACGAAAGACTTATTCGCTCACCCATAAAAGAATGTTTACTTGGAACTTAAGTAATAAAGTGTGTGTTCACCTGATTTTTTTCACTCAGCTAAAAAACCTCACTTGTCCCTATATCTCTTGTTTTCCTCCAATAGCTCCCCTTTTTTTTTTTCTTTTTGAACTATTGTGTTTCTTTTTTTTTTCTCTATTCCATCGAAACAAAATTTGTGCCAAAGACTTTCTATAAATAATTTTTATTAAAGTAATATTTTCAAGAAAGATGGAGAAAGAAACCATACCAACGATGAGATTTTTTTGTCTAGTTTTCAATTGTTTTTTTTTTTTTTTTTTTTTTTTTTTTTTTTTTTTTTTTTTTTTTTTTGTTTTTCCTTCTGAACTGCTAAGATTTGAGAAATTGGCCATCTTTATATAACCTAATCATAATTATTGTAGAAAAATGCAAAGATATTTCCATTTTAAAATAGGTACAGAACTAAACAACGAAAACAGTTGGTCTACACATGAAAATTCGTCGATATAACCTGAAGAATTTGTGGATGTGAGAATTGTTAGACGGTATGAGATAGTGTTTCTTGCTAATTTGATCTTTTTTTGTTTAATTGATGATTGAAATTTCTCTCTTCTATTATGACAAGTGGTTTTACTGTTATCCTGACACAAAATTAAGCACAAAAGTTAACAACAATAATTCATTGATTCCTTAATTGACTTGTTCCATATATCTTTCATATCTACATAATCATGTATACCCATACGCGATTTGATGAAAAAAGTAAGTAAACAAGCCCTTACAGTCTTACACCAATTGAATTGATATGAGCTGTTAAGTGTCAATGAGTGAATCTACGAGTTGTAGTTGAAGGTAAAATATAGTTATGGAAATTATTGCACGTGAAGATAAAATGACGTGATTTAAGTGAAAACCCCTTGTGAAATAGATGAATTGTTAATAGTGTTATAATCAAAAGTGAAAGCAAGCATAAGATGTGCATGAGATTTGTAATGAATATATTTTTTGTGGTGTAAGGGATCAGCTGCTGCTATCTGAATTTATACCATTACAATGCATTACGCCTATGATTGTCATTTTGTTGTGTTGGGTGATATGAGGTAGACCAACTATATTCGGTATGGGTGATGTTGTGGTCTAACTATTAGTTAGTTACTGCTGATTGCCGTAAATGGGTTATATTATAACTCTGTCAAATGGTAAAGTTAGAGAACATAGCTCAAACGGAAACGGGTGGATGGTAACCTGATGTGTATTAAAGTAGGTAAATCTCCTAAACTGTTTTATTTTTCATTTTTTCTAAACAAGATTAGTTTTCTTACTTTAATACTTAGAATTCAACTTCAAAAAAAAAAATGGATGAAAAAGGTATCTAGGTACCTGACTTGAAGTCTATTAATAGGTACCAGTCTTGACCCAAACTTGTTGTAGCTTGTTACCCAACTCACCCATTTATGCGTCTTTACATCTTATGGGTGGCAGTTGATTAAACTAACATAATGTTTGTTATGAGATAATGATTGCATCAAACCCATAACATCTACCAAATGTCATAGGAGGCCTTATGGGTGACTATCGATCTATCATATATGAGGAATGATAATTATTCCTACTTCATCTTCCTACTAAGATCCTGACAAGTGGAAACACTGATGGTTTAGATGAGGGGAGATAATGAGTGGAATACACATGTCAGATTTTTTTGTGGATAGGCGGATAAGTAGGCAAATGATGTAGGAGGATGTAGGATGTATGGCTTGCTGGGCCAGCCATTGTTTTTTTACTTGATAATTTCGTAAAACAATGTCTTGTAGCATTTTATTGGTCATTAACCTTGATCCATTCCTCTTCTGTTAGAATGACTAGAATTACTGTTTTATATTTCTTTTCATTTTGAATACGCAGTGGTGCAGCGCTGGCATTTTACATATATAGAATCACATACTCACGTGGACAGTCAACAGGAGAATCGAGTTATGATACCAAAGCAGAGTAGCTCTATACTGTAAGGTCAGCATTTGAGTTGTATTTATGCCTTTTAACTGCTGTAATTTTTCTCTTTTGATAAAAAGATTTGTCAGGGGTCATATTTTGGAATCTTGACATAAAGCTGATCTGTTCTTAACCCTAACAACCAACTGTTGACAAGCAACAGGACACATACATGTATGTATGTCTGCATAATATCTAAGTGAACGGCTTATTTTTCATGTAATCGCATTATTGAAAACTGTGGATAACACCAATTCTACTAGGTTCTAGCGTCTTAGGCCAACAGTTTTCTGTCAGAATGAGTCATGCTTCCCTACCCAAGAGAGAATTTACGAAGGAATTTTGTAGATTCTATACATGTGTCAAGATGGGACGGTTGGGTGACTTGTCAAATAGAGCTGGTTGAAAAAGGTCCTTCTGTACGGATTGAAACATGCCAGGTTGAGTTGGCTTGGTTTGGATTGACCTTTTATAAAAATGTTACTTTATGATTACATATTATAACAATGATAAAATAATTACTATAATAACTAATAAACTTTAGGCTAAGCATTAAGAGTAGAAATCGGTGACGTGTAACTTGTTTGACCAATACCCTTTGTAGCTACTTTTTCAGTTTGACTTGTTTGAGACAAAGTACAAGTCAATTCGACCATTCGGAAGTAAATGGCTTAAAAGTAAACTACTTAGAGGTGGAGAAACCAAAAACTTCTTGTTCATTTTTTAATTTTTTTTTAGGGTGCAGGTCCTTTTATAAGTCGGAGATCAACTCAATTATGATTCTTGTATCTGTGAGTTGACAATCTTAAGACATTGGTGTTCTTCTGTAGATAATTGAAGGGGTGTTTGGTTTAGCTTATTTTCCGGGCTTATAAGCTTATTGATTTTTTGAATTGCCAAGCTCACCTTTAATGGCTTTATGAGCTTATCAACTTGAGCTCATAATCTTAAGTTTGTAAGCTCATAAGCTATTAGAAGTGAGCTTATCGGCTTTTCCAAGTTATAATAAGCCCATAAACAATGTTTGAGAGATGGAAAGAGGAGGGGATGGGTTCTTACAACAATGCTAATGTCTGGATGTGCCAAAATCAGGCGGTCGGATGGGTGTTGTAATTGGTGTAATTAGGTTTGGTTAGATTGTCAGTTTTTGGTAGGGGATGGGTTTTTAACCCACAAACACGTCGTCTATCCGTTTCTTGAATTCTGCAAGCAATTAATGCTATAAATGCGATTAAGAAGCCTTTTTGAACATTCAACCCATGACATTTCAAGCTAATGTTTGTAAATTTGGCTTGTTAGACACAAAGTAGAACAAGACATTTATGTTAATATCGTCACACGTGTAACCAGCTATTTACATTTCAGGTATGAAGTTTTATTAATGGTGGTGTCTTAAGCAGTTGTGCCCTTGTGTGATGGCTCGGATTTATTCTCAATTGCGGGTTTTGTTGTATGCTGCTTCAGATTCCAACCTGCGTATGTACCTGCATGCTAGGAATTATGATTATTATAGTCTTAGAAATTTAAGAATAATGCCCCACACAACGTTCAACATTTTAGTTATGAAAATTTGCTTCCGGTAAGCGAGACGTTGAAGTGTTGAACTGCTTCTATCCTTGTGGCATGATTGGTGGCGGTAAGGAATGGTATCCAAGTTTTGTCTTTGTTTTCTTATTCGAGTGAAGGGCATGAATTTAGCTCAAGTGATCAATGTTTCATGATATTTGATAAACAGTTCTATCCATCAGCCACTCATCCCTTAAATTTTATTTCTTTCTTTGTCACGAGGCTCGGTTTTCTTAAATTTAGTGGTTTAAACAGGTTCAATTTTGTTTATTTTTTGCCTTTTAAACCAACTAGTTTACTGCACGGATGTTGAATACAAAATAAGCCAATGCTCAACACTTTTGAAATGATTTATAGGTGAGAAAGAGAATACCAAACTTCCTTTTCCGATAACTTAGAAGCGAGGCGATAAAAATTAAACACGCTACAAAGTGAGACCTTTATTCGTGTTTGCTAATTTAATTTAACAAACATAAACTATTGCTCATATATCAATCAATAAACATTTTTCTTGAATATTTGGTTCTTTTACAGTCATGTTTAGAAGTGATTAAAACTTGGAGCGCCAAATGTTTTTTAGAGTTAATTGCATTTTTGGTCCCTGTGGTTTGGCCAAATTGCAGATTTGGTCCCCAACTTTTTGAAAGTGCACCAGACGTCCCCATTAATATGTTTTCGTTGCATTTTTGGTCCCTGACCAACATCAAATGACTAAAATACCCCCANTCACAGAATATTACTTATAATACCCATAATATCATTTATGGTACTTATAGTATCACTTGTGATATTCTACATATCACAGAAAATCACTTGTGATATTCAGAATATCACTTGTGATATTCTGAATATAACAGAATATCACTTGTGATATTCAGAAACGTTTTCATCCGTAATCTTTCATTTTCGTCCATTTTTTATCTGCTTTCATATGTATTCGTCCGATTTTTACGTTTTCGTCAGTTTTTTTTACGTTTTCGTCTGATTTTTTATATCTTCGTCTGACTTTTAACGTATACATCCGTTTTTTACGTTTTCGTCTGTTTTTTATGTTTTTATCCGATTTTTTACGTTTTTGTCATATTTTTTTTACGTTTTCGCTAGTTCTTACGTTCTCGTCATATTTATTTAACTATTAATAAATAATAAATTTCATACGGAAACGTAAAAAATCGGACGAAAACGTAAAAAATATGACGAAAACGTAAAAAATCTGACAAAAATGTAAAAAGTTAGAAAAAAACGTAAGACATCAAATGAAAACGTAAATAATCGGACGAAAACGTAAAAAACAGACGAATACGCTAAAAAATCTGACAAAAACGTAAAAAATCTGACGAAAACGTAAAAAAAGACAAAAACGAAAAAAAATCTGACAAAAACATAAAAAGTCAGACAAAACGTAAAATATCAAACGCAAACGTAAAAAATCGGACAAAAACGTAAAATAGTATCGGATGAAAACGTAAAAAAACAGACGAAGACGTAAAGAATCTGACGAAAACGTAAAAAATCAGACAAAAACGTAAAAAACCAGTCGAAAATGTAATAAATCTGACGGACGAAAAATGACAAAAGGGTAAAAATCGGAAGAAATTTAAAAAATCGAAGGAAAACGTAAAAAATCTGATGAAAGCGTAAAAAATCAGACGAAAACGTAAGAAAACAGACGAAAATGTAAAAAATCTGACGAAAACATAAAAAGTCAGATAAAAACGTAAAATATCAAACGCAAACGTAAAAAATCGGATGAAAACGTAAAATAATATCGGATGATAACGTAAAAAAACAAACGAAAACGTAAAGAATCTGACGAAAACGTAAAAAATCAGACAAAAACGTAAAAAATCAGCCGAAAACGTAAAAAATCTGAGGAAAACGTAAATAAACGGACGAACAATATTAGACGTATGAAAATTACTATTTATTAATAGTGAAATAAATAAATAAAAGAGTAAATTACACCGTTGGTCCTTATGGTTGGGAAAAGACTGAAATACCCTCGAGTGGATGAGGTATAACGACCGTTAGTGATGCCAGTTAGAGTGAGGGACTAACGATACATAACGTTTCGTAGTTAAGGATGGACGGTGCACTTTTTTCGGTCAAAGGACGAAACTTGTCGGTCAACGCATACCACAAGGACGAATGGTGTAGTTTACTCTTAGTGGTTTAAACAGGTTCAATTTTGTTTATTTTTTGCCTTTTAAACCAACTAGTTTACTGCACGGATGTTGAATACAAAATAAGCCAATGCTCAACACTTTTGAAATGATTTATAGGTGAGAAAGAGAATACCAAACTTCCTTTTCCGATAACTTAGAAGCGAGGCGGTAAAAATTAAACACGCTACAAAGTGAGACCTTTATTTGTGTTTGCTAATTTAATTTAACAAACATAAACCATTGCTCATATATCAATCAATAAACATTTTTCTTGAATATTTGGTTCTTTTACAGTCATGTTTAGAAGTGATTAAAACTTGGAGCGCCAAATGTTTTTTATTTATTTATTTTTTTTTTTTTTTCTTTTTCTTCTTCTTCTTCGAAAGGCAATATATCATATAGATCAAACTAGCAAGATGCTAAAATTACAAAAACTCGAACATAACAAATTAAGCAAGCTACCAGTGAACCGACTCGATGATCTAACACCTACACCCGAATCAAATAAGGATATAATAAAGTGCATATCCGACATACAGAGATACACCTCCAATACACCAAACCTACCAAACACAGCGACACTAAGGGCAAACACCCGGTAAGAAGTATGACACGGGTGAAAACCAACCACGACACACGACCTCACACAACCTCACATATGAAACATAACCGGTAAGAACCTCAAAGCAAATAGTTCAGCACACATTCCGACCAAGTGGTGTGACTACGAATAAGCAAATGAACTTAATCCTTCTTTTCTAATAAGCAAATGAATCGTGGTTTAATTTCTTAAAATCTAATAATGAGTTTGGTCTCTTCTAGTTCTTAGACCTGATAAATAAATAAATGAAGCCCAAAGTTTCACAATGATCTCGCGGATTTGGTAAATCCAAGGCCTTAGTATATTGACGCTTTTGAAAATCATGACCCTTAAAAATTCGGAAGACTAAAGCACCAACTTTAATACCCTTGCCTTTGAATTACATTTTCAGTTTGACAGGTTAATATCACGTCCTGATTTTGTTACATTCTCAGCTTGACAGGTTAATAATATCACGTCCTGATTTTGGTACATTCTCAGTTTGACAGGTTAATAATATCACGTCCTGATTTTGGACCACTTAACATTTCTACACAAAGAAAACGTGATACATGCAATTGACCCTATTCATTAAGTTGTCACAGAATATCAACAGGATTTGTTAGGTGGCAAAATTTGTGTTTATCCTTCGGAATTTCCATACTCATTTTACAAACATATTTGGTGAATATCAGTCGGGTCGATTGATGAACTCATATATCTTCCCTTTATTTCTACGACTGATCTACATGTATTATCATAGAAGCATTTCTAGAATAATTATAGTTGCAAAACCATAGGTTAACATTTGGGTTGAGTAGCAATGCAAAAAGTAAAATATTTTTGTACTTTGGATATAACCGACATAGGTTTGTAACCCTTAGGATATATAACCGACAACATTCTAACATAGTTTGGATATACAACCGACAAAATTCTAACATAGTTTGTGTCTTCTGAACGGACCCAATTTACACACTATTAACTTACTTTAAGATAACCAATTTACACATTGTCACTATTACACATATACTGGCCAGAAAATTGTATCCAACTTGATAGCTGCTTTTTTTTTTTGGAAGGTAATAAGTTTTATTAGAAAAGAAGAAAAGTAGCTACAAAAACTACACCACCTTTAGAAAGTAAAGGACCATCTAATGCAAATGAAGCACCAAGAATCCTACGCTAATAAAAAAGAACAACATGCTATTATGACCAAACTCAATTTAGACAAGCACTAATTGGATCTGAGCACCAATCTAGCCATGAAACAATTGACCCTTTTAATCTTGCCAACACCCAATTATAAGAAACCACTTGAAGCTCGTCACAAAGAGTAGTAAGATTTGAAACTTTATTCTTACAAACTCTCTTTCTCCTTGCACACCACACAAGATATGGCATCATTCAACACAACTTGATAGCTACCGAATGAGGCAAATGAACAAAGATTTAAGAAATTTCTCCCCTTGACTGTTTATATAGTTTACTCGTTTTTTGCACAAGCTATCTCTATCAGAAACTATTCGCATAAATATGAGCAAAAAGGCTAAAAGTTCAACAAAAACTAACCCTCAAAGGGGGATGGTTTTCACCTAGCCTTTTGCATGAAGTTGTCTGTAAAAGAAAATATTTTTGCTGACGTTTAACCTTGAATGATTCATATTTTTTTGACATTAGATTGTTTGTCCTAAATTGGACAAACCACATGGGCGAATTGGCAATTTACTCTAATATAGAATTTCATCTGTATGTTTCATGACCTTGCGACCAACAAATTTTCTGNAAAAAGTTGGGGACCAAATCTGCAATTTGGCCAAACCACAGGGACCAAAAATGCAATTAACTCTGTTTTTTATTTATTTATTATTATTATTTTTTCTTCTTCTTCTTCGAAAGGCAATATATCATATAGATCAAACTAGCAAGATGCTAAAATTACAAAAACTCGAACATAACAAATTAAGCAAGCTACCAGTGAACCGACTCGATGATCTAACACCTACACCCGAATCAAATAAGGATATAATAAAGTGCATATCCGACATACCGAGATACACCTCCAATACACCAAACCTACCAAACACAGCGACACTAAGGGCAAACACCCGGTAAGAAGTATGACACGGGTGAAAACCAACCACGACACACGACCTCACACAACCTCACATATGAAACATAACCGGTAAGAACCTCAAAGCAAATAGTTCAGCACACATTCCGACCAAGTGGTGTGACTACGAATAAGCAAATGAACTTAATCCTTCTTTTCTAATAAGCAAATGAATCGTGGTTTAATTTCTTAAAATCTAATAATGAGTTTGGTCTCTTCTAGTTCTTAGACCTGATAAATAAATAAATGAAGCCCAAAGTTTCACAATGATCTCGCGGATTTGGTAAATCCAAGGCCTTAGTATATTGACGCTTTTGAAAATCATGACCCTTAAAAATTCGGAAGACTAAAGCACCAACTTTAATACCCTTGCCTTTGAATTACATTTTCAGTTTGACAGGTTAATATCACGTCCTGATTTTGTTACATTCTCAGCTTGACAGGTTAATAATATCACGTCCTGATTTTGGTACATTCTCAGTTTGACAGGTTAATAATATCACGTCCTGATTTTGGACCACTTAACATTTCTACACAAAGAAAACGTGATACATGCAATTGACCCTATTCATTAAGTTGTCACAGAATATCAACAGGATTTGTTAGGTGGCAAAATTTGTGTTTATCCTTCGGAATTTCCATACTCATTTTACAAACATATTTGGTGAATATCAGTCGGGTCGATTGATGAACTCATATATCTTCCCTTTATTTCTACGACTGATCTACATGTATTATCATAGAAGCATTTCTAGAATAATTATAGTTGCAAAACCATAGGTTAACATTTGGGTTGAGTAGCAATGCAAAAAGTAAAATATTTTTGTACTTTGGATATAACCGACATAGGTTTGTAACCCTTAGGATATATAACCGACAACATTCTAACATAGTTTGGATATACAACCGACAAAATTCTAACATAGTTTGTGTCTTCTGAACGGACCCAATTTACACACTATTAACTTACTTTAAGATAACCAATTTACACATTGTCACTATTACACATATACTGGCCAGAAAATTGTATCCAACTTGATAGCTGCTTTTTTTTTTTGGAAGGTAATAAGTTTTATTAGAAAAGAAGAAAAGTAGCTACAAAAACTACACCACCTTTAGAAAGTAAAGGACCATCTAATGCAAATGAAGCACCAAGAATCCTACGCTAATAAAAAAGAACAACATGCTATTATGACCAAACTCAATTTAGACAAGCACTAATTGGATCTGAGCACCAATCTAGCCATGAAACAATTGACCCTTTTAATCTTGCCAACACCCAATTATAAGAAACCACTTGAAGCTCGTCACAAAGAGTAGTAAGATTTGAAACTTTATTCTTACAAACTCTTTCTCTCCTTGCACACCACACAAGATATGGCATCATTCAACACAACTTGATAGCTACCGAATGAGGCAAATGAACAAAGATTTAAGAAATTTCTCCCCTTGACAAAAAGGACATTTATGATTTGGAGTAAGCTACAAAAAACTGTTTATATAGTTTACTCGTTTTTTGCACAAGCTATCTCTATCAGAAACTATTCGCATAAATATGAGCAAAAAGGTTAAAAGTTCAACAAAAACTAACCCTCAAAGGGGGATGGTTTTCACCTAGCCTTTTGCATGAAGTTGTCTGTAAAAGAAAATATTTTTGCTGACGTTTAACCTTGAATGATTCATATTTTTTTGACATTAGATTGTTTGTCCTAAATTGGACAAACCACATGGGCGAATTGGCAATATACTCTAATATAGAATTTCATCTGTATGTTTCATGACCTTGCGACCAACAAATTTTCTGAACCGAGTAGTCTAGTGGATTACATTCACTATCATCAAGGTTCCGTCAGCTTTCATTCCATATGATTCATGTGAACTTCAGATCACAATATCACATCGATACATACATGAAGGTTAAAACTGGGTTTTATTTAGTATGCTATCATAAATAAAGAACCTCAATCACAAAGATGTTTAGTCTGCTAACCTGAGAATTTCATGATTGTCGAGAAAAAGTTGACATATACATAGAAAGACACAAGCATGGTCATAACTAACAAACCAAAACCTTAAATTAAATAAACTTGGTCGTGGATCCTTAAACTGGGTGCACCCATCATCTGGATTTGTATCTTGTTTTACATAAGCAACTTCCTTTACACATTTCCGTGAGTTCCGTGAATCTCAACTTCTGCCTGGTTGTCCAATGGCATGTACTGTGCCATGATAGCCCGGATCTCCGAATCCATGTATGTCTGCGCACGAAATTAATTTGTCATTAACCAAATAAAAAATCCGTACAAGTGTTACAAGTGAAGTGGCAAAATGGACAGATTGGCAAACGGGTTGACCCGACACTACCTTTATCTATTAGTTTATATTTCTGATGAAAAGCCAATACATTAGATATGATAATAAAAAGATACAAATATTTTCTGAGCGTCCGAGTTGGGATCTCAACGCACAACTATTCGGGTGATGGGCATCTTAAATACCACTAAGCCAAAACAATGAGTACAATACTTTAGATCTTTAGCTAATTTTTTTTGGTGGTCCTATACATTAAAAATACATATTAGGCGCTTTCAGCCAACTCGAATCATTCCTTTTTACAGCTAAAAAAAATAAATTCAAAACATTTAACATAAAGATTAGTCCAAATCGACTGGTTTGTAAGTATGTAAAAGGGTTGGAATTGTCACTTCCAAAAAATATTACCAACTTATTTCCAAGATTCAAGGAATTGATGCTTACCCGGACCCTGTACTTATAGAATGCATATCCTGCGGTTCCAGCAGCTGCCAGACCAAGAATTATGACCCATACGAATCCCCAACTGACTTCTGATTTACCATCTTTACCTATTTTTGCAAGGGAAAAATCAATTACCGTGTACAACAAACCAACATCAGATGAGAAAATTTCAAGATTAAAAATACTTGAATATGAGGACTCACTTATGCAAGTGTCATGTTCTCTCATGTAGAGCAGATTACCACTGCAACTACACTCGTAACTGCCCCATGTATTCTTGCATTTACAGTTAGAACATTGGCACGCTGTCTTCTCTTTGCATTCATCAATATCTGAAATATACATAGATGTCATAACATAAACAGCGGAATTTCTTTCTTGATGAAGACAAGAAGCATAACTGGAATTTTAAATGTTTTACTGTTTCAGTGGAGAATGAAAACTGGGAATGAAAAATACCTTCACAACTGTTAACTCCGTCTCCTTTAAACCCTGGTGGACACTCGCAACTTTTGGTGTGGTCATCCTGGAAGAAACGATAAAATTTACATCACCATTTTTATTACCGAGAGACTAAACAAGAAAGAGTGACATTATATCCTCCTAAACCTCTTTATGAAAATGTTTAGGAAGGTAAGAAATTACGCAACAAGAAATATGTGTATGCATGCATATGTTCGTATAAAAAAATCCGTTTAGCCTAGCGGTATCACGGTCATGAATCAGCCAACAGGTTGCAGGTTCAAGTCTCAATTTATATGTGGTGTATTGAGATGCAAGTAGTGGGTGTGTGAGTATATGCCTTTCACAAGAATGTATATATGCATGTTTGTCTTATGTCTGTATAGATATACATTTGTGTGTATCAGAAACGGCCACTTCCTTTATGTACTGGTCATCTTTGATCTCACATAATTGAAAAAAAAAAAAGGTTCACTTACACCAGGAATGGGTCAATTGGGACGAAAGTCACCGAGTTTCAGTTTTAATGCATACAACCCTTTAAATCATTTTTAATTCATGATCAGGTCTGTTAATATCATTGACAAATTAGGTAACTGCGGGTCAACCCAACTAGATATGCCTGTTTAGCTCCGTACTCATAATACACGGTTTTCAACCTGATCTAGTTAACAGACTGCTCATCTTGCCACCTCTAATATGGATCATTGTGTATGTATACACAACAACACATATGGATCTATGTCTATACATATACAACTACGCAGGTGTTGTGTATGTGTGTGTGCGCGTGCGTGTGTGTGAGGGAGGGAGCACTTACGATGCAAGCAGAGTAGGTTCTGCCTTGCTGAGTGCTTTTCCAACAGCCTCCATTGTTAACTTCACAGCGGAGTGCCCCCGATGCTGCAAGATACCAAATTTAAAAACATTAATTTCTGTGCATATACTAATATTATTCAGGGTTACTAAAAAGAATACCTTCACAGTGTTTATAACCATCACCGACAAACTTGACACCCTGCACAACTGGGCATTCACAAACTCTCCCACGAAAAGTATCCTATACCAAATAAAAAGATGCCCATTAAATATAATAAAAAAACTCGTTAATTAAAAGCCGAACATAAATTAAAGGAGATGTAGGTTATGTAATAGTACCCTGCATGCTGTAATATTAGCAGCTTTGTCCATCCAGCACCCACCATTGTTCTCTAGGCACTCATTTGTTTGCATATCTGTGAACAGTAAATAACAAAGTACATTAAACATTATATATAGTATACAGCACAACATCAACATATGTTCTTGTAGTCTGGTACTAACCATCACTCAAACATACGGCTGGCTCAGTGGTCTCCTCAAATCCTGAGCAAATGGCCTTTAGAACTGCTTGCTTTGCAAGCTTACCTGAAACAATTAAAGAGATCTTCATATTAGTCTATAAGGATTGTAAGTTGTTTGTCAAAGAATACTTTTTTTTTTGGTTCTAGACTACATACCCCGATATTGTCTGTTGTTTATCACAAGAGTTGGCAGTATAGTGACATCTCCGCGTGACCCTTTGCCTATCTGCAGAATTACAATATCATCATCAGATGTTTAAAAATTACAAATTAAAATGATTTTGAGATGTGTAGTTATAAAAGGATTTTGCCACAGTCAGTTATTGATACCTGTGCTTCTTGCTCAGCCTTGAGGACTGCGTTATCAACATCAGCTTCTGTATCACCGACACATTCATTTATTTTCTTTAAATCAACACCTGACCATCATAACACAAGAAAGCCAAAATCAATTTCTTTTTTTTTTTTTTTTGGAAGAAACAAGAAACTATATAGAATGTCTGTTGAGGACATAATACCAAAATTGAATCAAAAGGGTCAACGTTTTTGAACTTACCAAGCGACTTAATAACTTCCTCTGCACACTCTTTTGTGTACTTCTGGTCTTTCATCGGACACCGGATAGAAAAATCAGTAACATAATCCCACCAAAGCCAAGGCTTTCCAGTTTCATTTGTTACTTTATAAAAACAAGCTTGCCTCAAATTTTGAACCACAACATCTTTCCCATCATACCCTTTACTAAAATCTTGCTCGGGATCCGGAGCACAATATCTTCCATGGTTGATACATTGTGATTTGCACTGTTTGCTCAATGTGAAAGCCTCAGGGCAATACCAAGTGATATAATGTGGTGTGAATTGAGTGTAGCCTTTTTTCTCAAGTATTTGAGCTGCCCCTTTAAACTCTTTCACAAAATTTATTTGACTATCACACTTGGCTCCACATTCATCATTGCTATTGGTCCAAAACTCGTACTCTACACGCTCATCAGGGTGAGGGAGAGCTTCTGTCCAATCGAGTTTTATATTTACCAAATCGCCCTTGGTTAAAGCTTTCTTTATTGAATCCCCAAGTGCCTTAGTGATAAGTGCGGAAGGGATTGTTATGTTTTGTAAGTAATCTGCACGTGCATTTTCCTCTTCTGGCATATCCATGGTGATTAATGGCTCGGCTCTGTCATCTGCAACAAGAATAGCTGCAGCTCCAGCGTTTTGTGCGTTCCATGCCTTCAAAGTAAAGTAACAATCTGCCAAATTAACAAATAAGATGCATTACTAGATAATTAATAGTACTATGAGCAAATTATGGTTCTTTTTTCTAATCCCTTCTAAAAAAATCGACTTACTACTGCTGATGGATAGTTTTCATGAAAAAAAGCAGACTGTCAGCATACTAAATAAGTTCAAGCATTATTTCTACACTGATCAGTTTCTTGACTTTTTCGTAATAGCCACACATTAATTCATTATTCGGGTTCTCTAAATACTTAGGGTCAACATACTAAGATTTGGAGAAGCACGGACAAAGCTGTAAGAAACATTATTTTTAAGATAAATATATATTCAAATAACAATCCCTCCGTTTAACTGATAGTTAATGTGATTGTCTGATTCAAAATTTTCAAGTAGCAAACATCACTTAAACAAAGCACATCAGAAATACTGTTTCTAGTTTTTCTATTTTTAGCATACTGCACGAGGCAAGTATGGAATTTCAAAAACGTAAGCACCGTTTACATACTATAAGCATAAAGGTCAGTCAATTTGATAAGGTTTAGATTTCGAGACCGCATGATATGTTTATCCACAATTAATAGATAAAACATACAACAGAAAGGAGGAAAGCCTATAAAAAAGCACAAATGATGGAAATAATTTACTATGAATGCAAAACTCAAATTTTTGAAGTTTAGTGTGAACCATGTGATTTGATACGCAGCAAAGTACAACAAAAACAAAAATTAATGATCAACTTTCTTATAAGAAAAACTTGTGAATTTTCTATATCTTTTAGTCCCAAAATTATCAAAGAAAAACTTAATAAGGCCCCAAATATTACTAGAAAAACAAATGTGAGCAAATTAAGGTCAATTTTTAACCATCTATAGATGATCTAAAAAAAGGTATCCCTTGAGACAAGCAATCTTTTAATAGCAAAAAGAAAAAACACATACATATATTGAACCAACAACAATTGAAGCCTAATAATAAAAAGAAAAGAAAAGAATGATTTACTTACCACCACGATCAAGAAGTACAAAAAGAGGAAGACCACCAGAAACATGAGATTTCAAAGAAGAATCAAAAGTTTGACAAGCCTTTTGATTGGATTTCGGATACTCAACAAAACCAGTTAAAGTTCCACCATATTGAGGAACTCCAAAATTACCAATCGCACATTCATATGTATCTTTTAAATTATCAGGTGATGTTACTCTCAAACTATTCTTCTCAACCACAAATCTACCCTCACATCCTCCATACATAAACATAAACCAAACACAAACACATATAAACCTCATCATAGTTGACCAATTTAAAGTCAACCCAGATCAGATTATCAAAATCCAAAACTGACCCAGATGAGGAAATCGGATTTTATGAAAAGGGTATTAAGGATTTAACTTAAAGATTAAGAAAAAAAAAGTGATGATGTTGATGTAATTAGAGGTCTAGTATAATTTTTTATTTTTTTATTATTTGATAAGTGTAAAGAGGGTATAAATTTGGAAGTGTTGTACGTGTTATATTGGTAGGTAATATGTGTCTCAACAAGTGTTGTTACAAACACATGTACATGTAAATAAGAAAAAAAGATGAGAGAGAGAAGCGAGGGAGGGAGAGAGACTCGTGCAATGGAAGTATTCTAGAAATAGATGATAAATACCAAGAGATCTATCTTGGCTATATTTTAAACAGCCATCTTTATGTTCATCTTTGATCAAGTCTTTCTTCTATTATTAATTAATTAATTAACTTAACTACACTTTAAAATTCAAAGAGTTCAAAGATATAGTTCGGAAAATTTGTATTTTTATTAAACATGTCACCCTAGTGGTGCTTGTTAAAACATCAAGTTTTAGGGGATTCATGAATGACGATGTTTTTTTTTTTTTTTTTTTTTTTTTTTTTTTTTTTTTTTTTACATAATATGACTTTTATCATTTTCATTAAATTTTGGTAGCAATATGAAAATAATGAAAATCAAAAATATAATAAAAAAACAACAAGAATGAGCATATAAAAATGAGAGGCACACTATTATGTTTTATAAAAAGCTGTTTTTTTTTTTTTTTTTTTTTTGGGAAGGTAATAAGTTTTTTAGAAAAGAAGAAAAGTAGCTACAAAAACTACAACACCTTTAGAAAGTAAAGGACCATCTAATGCAAATGAAGCACCAAGAATCCTACGCTAATAAAAAAGAACAACATGCTATTATGACCAAACTCAGTTTAGACAAGCACTAATTGGATCTGAGCACCAATCTAGCCATGAAACAATTGACCCTTTTAATCTTGCCAACACCCAATTATAAGAAACCACTTGAAGCTCGTCACAAAGAGTAGTAAGATTTGAAACTTTATTCTTACAAACTCTCTTTCTCCTTGCACACCACACAAGATATGGCATCATTCAACACAACTTGATAGCTACCGAATGAGGCAAATGAACAAAGATTTAAGAAATTTCTCCCCTTGACTGTTTATATAGTTTACTCGTTTTTTGCACAAGCTATCTCTATCAGAAACTATTCGCATAAATATGAGCAAAAAGGCTAAAAGTTCAACAAAAACTAACCCTCAAAGGGGGATGGTTTTCACCTAGCCTTTTGCATGAAGTTGTCTGTAAAAGAAAATATTTTTGCTGACGTTTAACCTTGAATGATTCATATTTTTTTGACATTAGATTGTTTGTCCTAAATTGGACAAACCACATGGGCGAATTGGCAATTTACTCTAATATAGAATTTCATCTGTATGTTTCATGACCTTGCGACCAACAAATTTTCTGGTGGTTGAGAAAAAATGTGGCTTGGGTATCAACTATCAATCATCACTCTCTTGATGACTTTGATATATGACACCAATAATATTTAGATATGAATTCCGTTGGCCAAACTAAAATTTTTGTAACAAAATCATAGATGAAACTATTCCCTGATTTCGATATACCAAATGCACCCTTAAGCTTGCTTATATATAATAAATATTTTGTCGCTCGTATATAATAGAGTCTTAAGCTTCTTTATCTTTACTACATATAATGAAAAAATGGTCAATAATTGAAATGTTGAGTTTTCAAAAAATATTGAGTTTTCAATAATGGTCAAATGAGATAGAAAGGTGAAATGTAATTAATACTCTTATTAAAACACCACATTAATTAAAAGTACAATGATTTATTCACATTGTACAATCAATTAAAAACATATATACCAAATTAAATACAACCAATTAAAACACAAACCAGGTTGACCCGGGACGCTTCAAACCCGGCGGGTTGACCCGGTTTAATTTGACCCATTTCCGACCCAACCTAGCAAGTTGACCCGGTTTAAATCGACCCATTTTTCAACCGGAACGGTTCAACTGGTTGAACCACCCGGGTCGAAGCAGGTTTCAAAACATTATCCATTACTTAAAAGTACAATGATTTATTTACATTGTACATCCAATTAAAAACAAATCTATCAAATTAAATACAACCAATTAAAACACAAACCGGGTTGACCCGGGACGCTTCAAACCCGGTGGGTTGACCTAGTTTAATTTGACCCGTTTTCGACCCAACCTAGCAAGTTGTCTATAACACCCCCAAAAATAGAGAATCGCGGAAGCATACAAGCATTTGGGGTGCTACGAAAATTGGATATCACAACACAAGATACATAGAGAACGGATTGAAAATCCGTTTAAATATATTACATAGTTATAAGTCAAATGTAATACATAAGTTCAAGTTTTGATAAAATAAGGCCAATTACATGATTGTCCCAAAGTTTTCAGAGTTACGCTTGTGTAAAAACACTTAGGATTTTTATGACCGCCATGCACTGCCTTCACATAAACATACTTTAAGCACCTGAAAAACATGCTAAAAGTCAGCTAACGCTGGTGAGTCTATAGGTTTAAAGTAAATAGCACGTATGGACCATAACAATAATCAGCAAGCACACACTAAACCCGCATGCAACACTAAGCTCAACAACCGAACTAGACATGGCATAAATACAATAAAGGTGCCCGCGAGTGATAATCCCCAGTCACTCGGCAAAAAGGTCGTCATGGTATACGTTCGCCTTGACCATGGCATGGCCAACCGAACGGAGGAGTCACCCTCAATAGATCTATTTATATCATACGCGTTTCCCAGCAGGAATTGACGGTTGTCGATAATGGGCAAAGTGGGATTCAAGCAAACTTAGGTTTTCCGCATACTAGTGTGAAAAAATAAATTCAGTTTTGGTCCATGAAAACAATTTTGCATGTTTCTCACCCCAAGGTTTATAAAACAGTACTTATAAGAAAATGGCGCTATAAACTCACCTAAAAGATAGCAATCCGCTAATCAATGAGTAAATAGTGCAACCGCTCCGACACGCGACCTAAGTAAGTATGGTAAGTCTTAGTACAACGTTTGTGTTTTAAGTGTTTGATTCTTTTGAAAAGGTTTTTATGTTATGTGTTACCATGTGCTCGTGTATTTCTT
>LBNU01020216.1:7150-23511 GCA_014162995.1 Artemisia annua | reverse complement strand
CTATATTTTCCCAAACTCGCAAATACCCCAATTTTCAAACTCGCAAATACCCAAAAATTTTGTTACTGTCTAAAATTTTCAAACCAAAACGAGTAGAACTTTGAGTATTATATATCCTAATGATTTTAAAACTTTAACTACACTAAAAATAAAACCACGAGTACCAAAAAACCAAAACTAACGAGCCTATATTAGAACCAAAAGAGATAAAAAACAACCCAAACTAATCTAAAACAACCTCTAAAATCCCTAGGCGAATGATACCACTTGTTAGGTCACCATGTTATAGCATAAACAACCAATGATACAAGAACTAGAATAGAGAAGAAGAAGATAGAATAATATGGAAGGAACTCTACTAATGATATGATAAAATGATAATGTATTATGAGAACCAACGAGCCTTAAGGAAGGCTTACACATTGTATTTATAGGGGAGTCCAAGGGTCTCTAGATTCATCTCCATACTTTACACTACTAGCCCTTGGACTTTCACTTGTAGTAACATTACATCATAAACTTTCATAATAAAATGATCAAACATAAAACATAATAAGTTTAACTAGCAACCTATCATAAACAAATGACCGACACTTGAATAACGTGAAACGTGTTCCTAACAGGTGTCCATCACTAGACCTCATAACAAGACACCTTATGAACTTCTCACTGGTAAAGTTCCCAGTATTACACACTTTAGACCTTTTGGATGTCATGTGACCATTTTGAACACTAGTGATCAACTAGGAAAGTTTGATGAGAAGGCTGATGAGGGGTATATTGTGGGTTATTCAGCTCATAGTAAGGCTTATAGGGTATATAATTTGAATGCTAAAAAGATTGAGGAAACACTTAACCTGAGGTACCTAGAAGAAAAGCCTAATGTTCAGGGTCAGGGTCATGCCTGGTATTTTGAGAGAAAGAATAGAACCCTGATAGAGGCAGCAAGGACTATGCTTGCAGATTCTAAATTACCCACTAATGCTGAGAGAAAGAATAGAACCCTGATAGAGGCAGCAAGGACTATGCTTGCAGACTCTAAATTACCCACTATGTTCTGGACTGAAGCAGTAAGCACTGCTTGTTATGTTCTGAATAGGGTGTCCATCACTAGACCTCATAACAAGACACCTTATGAACTTCTCACTGGTAAAGTTCCCAGTATTACACACTTTAGACCTTTTGGATGTCATGTGACCATTTTGAACACTAGTGATCAACTAGGAAAGTTTGATGAGAAGGCTGATGAGGGGTATATTGTGGGTTATTCAGCTCATAGTAAGGCTTATAGGGTATATAATTTGAATGCTAAAAAGATTGAGGAAACACTTAACCTGAGGTACCTAGAAGAAAAGCCTAATGTTCAGGGTCAGGGTCATGCCTGGTATTTTGACCTAGACTATTTGACTGATTATTTGGGCTATACTAGATATGTTTCTAATCAATCTGCAGGTGCACAAGAGTCTCCCACTAATAATGCAGGAGCCATGGATGCTGACTCTGACTCTGACTCTGAGTTGGAGGAAGCAACTATAGTTGTTCCTTCTTTTCACTCTACTCATGTTTCAGGTACAAATTCTAAAATGCTTCTGATGTGGATGGTGAAGATTCAAGTTATGCAGAGGCATTAGCTAGACTTCAACAGCAAGAACATGCAGCCAAGGAAGTTGCTGATGAGCTTGGTTTTGAGTTTGCCAAAGATACTGAAGCACTCTTGAGACAATCTGCTCATGAGGCCCGCAGAAACATCAAATCTGCTGACAGTAGTCCTATTTTTGCTGATAGTGTACCTGGTGTTCCTGCTAGTCCAAATTCTGCTGATGCTGTTTCTGCTGATGTTGTTTCTGCTGCTCCATTCCCCACTCCTACTAGTCAATCCTAAAGTTTTGAAGACCCAGTTGGTCGATTTTTATCTCCCAGTGATCTTGGTAATCATCAACAAGCTAATGGCATTTTCAGTTCCTCTTCCTATGATGATGATTTTGCCCCCACACTAAATAATCTTCAATCCAATGTTGAAGTTAATCCCATCCCTACTAAGAGGATCCACACTATACATCCTCAAGAAAATATACTTGGAGATCCCAATGCAACAGTTCAAACAAGAAGTACAGTCAAGAAGACACAGTTTGGAGAATATGCTTTTGTTACTTATGTCCTGAGTCAACAAAGAGACAATCACACAGATCAACAACATTTTCTGTTTGCTTGTTTCTTATCCCAAGTTGAACCAACCAGTGTAGCACAGGCACTTACAATTGCTAGTTGGGTAGAAGCTATGCAAGAGGAGATGCAACAATTTAAGAATCAAGAAGTATGGATCCTTGTACCTCTACCTGATGGGAAGTTTGCAATTGGGACAAAATGGATCTTGAAGAATAAAAGGGATGCCAGGGGTATTGTGGTAAAAAATAAGGCTAGATTAGTAGCTCAAGGTTTTAGACAGGAAGAAGGGATTGATTATGATGAAGTGTTTGCACCAGTGGCAAGGGTTGAGGCTATTAGAATATTTTTGGCCTTTGCATCTTATATGGGGTTTTTGGTCTATCAAATGGATGTGAAGGGTACTTTTCTGTATAGAGAGATTGAAGAGGAAGTATATGTTGCTCAACCCAAAGGTTTTGAAGACCCAGAGCATCCTAACCATGTGTACAAAGTGGTAAAAGCTCTTTATGGACTTCATCAAGCACCAAGAGCTTGGTATGCTCGGCTATCTGCATTCCTGCTGAAGCATGGTTACAGAAGAGGTGCTATTGATAAGACACTCTTTATCAAGAAGAATTCAAGGGATATCATTCTTGTTCAAGTAGATGTGGATGACATCATCTTTGGTTCCACTAAGGAAGCTTGGTGCAGGGAATTTGAGGATTTGATGAAGGGTGAATTTCAGATGAGTGCTATGGGAGAACTAACTTTCTTTTTGGGTCTACAAGTGCAGCAAAAGCCTGATGGTATTTTTATCAGCCAAGACAAGTATGTGAAGGACATACTTCAGAAGTTTGATATGGAGAATGTCAGAACTGCAACTACCCCCTATGAAACTCCCAAACCTAAGCATAACATTGAACCAGATCATGCTATCAATGTTCATCTGTACAGGTCCATGATTGGTTCACATATGTATTTGATAGCTTCAAGGCCAGATATTACATTTGCAGTCAGTGCTTGTTCTAGGCATCAAGTCACACCATTGACTTCCCACCTCAATGCAGTGAAGAAAATCATTAAGTATCTTAAAGGCCAACCTAAACTTGGTCTTTGGTACCCAAGAGAATCTCCTTTTGTGTTGGAAGCGTACAGTGACAGTGATTATGCTGGTGCCAATCTTGATAGAAAGTCCACTACTGGAGGTTGTCAATTCCTTGGAAGAAGATTGATTTCTTGGCAGTGCAAGAAGAAGACAATTGTGGCTAACTCCTCTACTGAAGCAGAGTATGTAGCTGCTGCTAATTGTTGTGGCCAGGTTCTTTGGATACAAAATCAATTGCTTGATTATGGGTTCAATTTCATGAACACAAAAATCTTTATTGATAACCAAAGTACCATATGCATAGTGAAGAATCCAGTGTATCATAATAGAACTAAGCACATTGAAATTAGGCACCATTTTATTAGGGATGCAAATGAGAAACACTTAATTCAGGTGCTTAAAATCCATACAGATGATAATGTGGCTGATTTATTAACAAAGGCTTTTGATGGACCTAGGTTTAATCACTTAGTTGTCCATATTGGGATGGTCAACCCTTGAATGCTAAGTTTGAGGGGAGGCATAGGCCTAAGGGGAGGCATATGCCTCTGGGGAGGATTTGTAAAATATGTATTTTGTTATTATGTATTTTGTTATGAGTATGTTCACTAACTTTGTTTTGCAGGTTACTTATTGTATATACTAACAATTATAAGGTTTAGATTGTCTTGTGTGTTTTGTTCTGTGTGTTTGTTTTGCAGGTAGTTGTTTCTGCTGATGTTCCTGTTTCTGCTGATGATGGTGTTACTGCTGAGGTGTGGATGAATCCGTAGAATTGACTCATATCAGTGGAATTGACATAATTCAGTGCACTCAGGAAACAAACATCAAAGTGACAGCTAAGTGAAATATGTAATTTCATTAATCATCACTGATTATTACAAAAGATGGTGAAATTACAGACCCTGAAACAACTTGAAACATGATTCTACCCTGACACTGTACCACCTTTCCTTTTCCTTTCCCCTTCACATCATCATCAGAGAGATCTGAATCAAACCCCCAGTTTGGAAGTTTGGAAGAATTTTCTGCTGATCCTGTTGGAGTTGATGGAGCTTGGATTTGGGGTTCATCCTCATCTGAGGAAGTACACAGGAAAGGTGATATGTGTTCTCGAGGAGGTGGTTGGAGAGGAATCCAAGGATTGGAGTCTTCAGAAGATTCCGGTGACATGGCCGGATTGGAAACCTTGCTTGATGTTCCAACATCCTTCATCCTCTTCTTAGACGGCTTTTTAGTAATGTGGCTCCTCTCTGCACGTGGGGATTCCTCGGTGCTCCTTGTTGGTGAATCAATTTAGGTTGAAGAATCAGATGGAGGTTCAACAATTTGGGGTTTTGAGCTCATGATTTATGCTACTGATGGATAATTAGGTTTTGTGTGAGTTTTGGATCTGATTTATAGGCAAAGTATAAATCCATTAATGCGTATTGGGTGGAAAAGTAAATACCTTAAGATATTTACTTAAGATATTTTTTCCCATTTCTGCTAAGGTTGCTTTCTACTGACTGCGTGGTTCCTGCGGACTGCTAGTATAGTTCCTACTGATAGAATGTTTGGACTATTTCAGTGGAATCAAACTAATGTACAGAGCAAGTTGAATGGAAATTTAGTTGAAAATAACAGTTTATTGATCATCAAGGTTGCATCAAGGATGCAATTACATTAGCCCATTCACAGGGGCACCCAATCAAAACACCTAAAACCTAACATCCAACAACTAAAACAAACACCCACACCAGACAACCTAACACCTACTCCTGCTTTCTCTTCCCTTTGCCCTTGGGATCAGATGTGCCTTCACCAGGCCCCTTAGTCCTCAGCATCTTTTCCACTTCCTTGGCCTTCATCTCAGGCTGCCATAGCCTCTTGCAAACTAGCCCCAATACTTGTGGAGGTGGTTTTGGCAACCTCTTGGAAGATTGGGGAACTGGAATTTGGCTCATACCAGCCAAAACTCTCTCCATCTCTCTTGTCAACAGCATTGAGGGAGGTGGTGGTTCTGAAGGTCCTTCATCCAAGTCTTCATTGAACAACAACTCCAACCGCTTTGTATCATCAGGGGCATCTGAATCTTATAACCAGCGAGGGAGATGTGACAACTCTTCATCTAATTCAGAAGATGAAGAAGGTAGAGGCGGTGGAGGAAGAGGAGGAGGAGGAGCAGCTACATCATGCTTTCTCTTACGTGCTTCCTCCTTAGTTCTCCATCCTCGTCGTGGTCTAACAGGCCTTGGTGGTGGAGCATTGGCTTGGTCAGATGAATCTGAAGATGAATCGGATGAAATTTCAATAGGGTTCATGTTTATGGAAAATTGGGAGGATTTGATGTATAATTAAAGATTGGGATTGGAAGATATGGGTATATTGTGATTTGTGGCCTAATTCATAGACTTGATTCGGCCATTAAGTGGGAGTTATTGGAATTTAATGGGGACAGTTGGAAAGTAAAAAAATTAAAATACCTTCTAGATGATGCGTTAACCAAAAGGATAAAAATTTACCTGGGTAATTGGTTTCTGCGTGTGGAAAACTAGAAGGGGGGTTGAATAGTTTTACGTCTTTTAAATTTATAAGAACTTTGTTTACGAAAACTTCAATTCGAGCTTTATGTTATATCAAATAGCTTGCACAATTATAAACAACAATATATACAANCCCCTTAGTCCTCAGCATCTTTTCCACTTCCTTGGCCTTCATCTCAGGCTGCCATAGCCTCTTGCAAACTAGCCCCAATACTTGTGGAGGTGGTTTTGGCAACCTCTTGGAAGATTGGGGAACTGGAATTTGGCTCATACCAGCCAAAACTCTCTCCATCTCTCTTGTCAACAGCATTGAGGGAGGTGGTGGTTCTGAAGGTCCTTCATCCAAGTCTTCATTGAACAACAACTCCAACCGCTTTGTATCATCAGGGGCATCTGAATCTTATACCCAGCATGGGAGATGTGACAACTCTTCATCTGATTCAGAAGATGAAGAAGGTGGAGGCGGTGGAGGCGGTGGAGGAGGAGCAGCAGCTACATCATGCTTTCTCTTACGTGCTTCCTCCTTAGTTCTCCATCCTCGTCGTGGTCTAACAGGCCTTGGTGGTGGAGCATTGGCCTGGTTAGATGAATCGGATGAAATTTCAATAAGGTTCATGTTTATGGAAAATTGGGAGGATTTGATGTATAATTAAAGATTGGGATTGGAAGATATGGGTATATTGTGATTTGTGGCCTAATTCATAGACTTGATTTGGCCATTAAGTGGGAGTTATTGGAATTTAATGGGGACAGTTGGAAAGTAAAAAATTAAAATACCTTCTAGATGATGCGTTGACCAAAAGGATAGAAATTTACCTGGGTAATTGGTTTCTGCGTGTGGAAAACTAGAAGGGCGGTTGAATAGTTTTACGTCTTTTAAATTTATAAGAACTTTGTTTACGAAAAATGTTACGTTTTTAGGGGTCGGTTTGAGTCCTAATTCGTATGTTTTTGGTTTGGATTTCACCCAAAGTCGTTTCTTTTCTCATTTTAGGTACTTTTGAAGGGAAAATCACAAAAGAAGCATTTTAGGGCGTTTTCGGAGTGAAAAAGTACGGAAAACAACAAAAACTCAAAAGACCTTAAAGATTACTGAAGGTGACGCCGTCACACTCTACAAGGTGACGCCGTCAGGAACAAGTGAAGTCCAGAATTGGAAAAATACTCGTGACGGGCCAGAGAGTTCGTAGTGCAATTTGGTGACGGCGTCAACCAAGGCCGTCAGATCTGGAACCAGCAATTATGACCACGTCAAGGAAGGCCGTCAGAAAACCCTAATCGCCGAGCTGACGACGTCACCTGTTGGGCTGACGCCGTCAGCCCGCGTTTTCTATATATATAGAACGATTTTTCTTTATTTTATATAACCTAGTGGAACTTTAGTCGAATTTTGGAGTGGAGAACTTTAGGGTTAAACCCTAGTACGTGTATTAGAGACCTTAGAGGGTATCCTAACCCCTCTAACTTGCATGTTTAATCCAAGATAAGTCTTTATTCATACAATATGTCTATGTGTTGTGTGATTTATGCTTGTACTTGTCTTTCTTTTAACATGCTAGGCTAATTTACTTTGTGTTTGCTTAGATCTAATGAAACCTAACTATTGATTATCATGTGATGTGTATGTTGTGATTGTATTTGGGTGAATGTTTCATCTACGTTAGACTAGAGAAAACTGGCTAATCTCCTATACGGTAACAAGCTTGAACGTCTTTAGAAACGTAAATCGTATGTGCGTTATCGATTTTAAGGTAGTATTTCATGCATAGGTTGCTATCGGTGAGCTCATGATAGGATGCTTGACGTATCGTTATAGAGTGAGGTAGGAACTTATAGAGTTAGGGAATTGAACGTGAAGATCCCAATTCGTAGACGGTTGTTGTAGTATGGATCTTTAACCTTTAACTTATAAAGGGTTTAGCAACTTCGGATAAATCCTAAGTTACTAAGTAGAATTCTACCTGTAACTTTAATGAGTATGCGGAATCTACTCAGTAAGGCTAAGAAGAACACAAACAATAAGAATATCAAAACACAATAATAATATCAAACCAAGCCTCAATATTATTAATACGATCACTCTTAATAGTGATAGGGTTTTACAACCTTGAAGCTATGAATTGACTAACTAATAATATATGAAACGTATATGTTTTTGTGTGTCGTTGTTTTTCTACACAAACATACGTGCCTATCATCTCTTTATATAATAGAGATGCTAGGGTTACAAACTTATCCTACAAGTAAAACAATATCTTCTGTAATCTTCTAATAAAGATAAGTATTTTGCATGTACTCCATCAGCTTATAGAATCTTCATTATGCATATTTAGTCCTTCAATTATCTTCATTGAAGCATATGTAGTTTTGTTGTATCAAATCACATATACACAATTGTATATGACCTAACAAATATATATATATATATATAATGCAAACATATAGAACAAGACAATTAAATTAAATTCATGGCAATAACAAGACATTCATTAACAAAATTATTAAAATAGATTATGTTACAAACATAATTTTTGATACATTCATGATTTTCTAGCAAACTACACTAGAAGATGCTAAGTTGCCATAATGAGGTCTCTTGGACTTGCTTGAGGGACAAAATGATTTTGGTGAATTTATTGGGAATCATGGAGGTAGCATTCAATGGTTTGATGGTGGTGGATATGGAGTGGAAGGATTGATATTGTATCGAATTAGTGGAGCTATTGGGTGAGGTCGAGTGAGGAGATATTCAATCCCAGAAATATCTTGACTTAAGTCAAGAATTTTGTTTTTGTAGGAAATAGCAACAAGGACAATAGTATGTGTGGTTGGTGACTTGATCCAAATTGAGTGGGTGAGGTAAACAATTTGAATATGGAGATGAGGGAGGTTTGTCTAAGTTGCGTTGTGCAAGATGCATAGCATTGAGATCACGAAGATCACGAATGACATTGATTTCTTCACGGAATTTTTGCTCTTCCGTGGCATTTTGGAATGGTTTATTTGGTTGATGTGGATGAATTGGGGTTGTGTAGTTGGATGGGAAGTTGTTTGAGGTGTAATTGGATGATTGACCATAATTGTATGGATCACTATAGTTGAATGAAGGTACGGTAGAGGTTTGACCTATATTGTGTGGAGTGTAATGAGGCTCAAAGGGATGACCTTGTGGATTTGGATTGAAGTTTGGGAAGTAAGTGGTTGGAGGTATTGGTTGTTGTTCAATTCCATTGGATGTGATGGCATTGTTTTGAGGGCTTGTTTTTCTCTTCCAAGTGGATTTTTCGGTCATCCTTGCTAGCCTTGAGGCTTTTGGCTTTGGTTTGTTGGGAGAAGTCATGATGGAGTGAATGATGGTTTATGGTGATGAAGGGTATTTATAGTGTGATGATTATGTGTTTATGGAAGGAATATATATATAGGATTTGATGGACAAAATGTGTTTGTGAATTCAGGGAAATAAGGAATCAAAATAGGGTGAAATGGGCTAAAAAGCATAAAGCAAACAGCAACCTTCGACCTACAGATGGCCGGCCCCCTTAATTGGTGGCCGGTCCCCTTAATTTTAAGGGGGCCGCCCCTTTGATTTAAGGGGGGCCGCCCTGGTCTGAGGACCCAGGTTGCCAGAAATGGGTTTTTGGTAAAGTTTTTCCAGAAAGATGTTTGTTTTGGGGTTTGGTTTTGGGCAAAATCAACTCTTTAGGCAACTAGGCAAGCATTTTCATAGTCTAATTTACATGAAAAGCATACATGCTAGCAAATAAACATATAAACATAATTAACCATGCATATTAATCTAATAAACAATTAAGCAATTAATATTACCTAAAGCAACTAACTTAAGTGAAGGCACCTATTAGTGGCAAACTAGTGATGGAACAAATGTGACAATGAAGTTCTTGATTTTGTTCTAGTGTGTGCCTATATGAAACAAATGTGGAGTAAAGATTGCTTCGACTCCTATGAAAAACAAATAATCCTAAGAAACAATCTTTAGTCTCCTTGAATTAACTTTGCTCACTTCTAAATGTTATATTAATAAAAAAAATAGAAAATAAATTAAAAAGATAAATCCTATTAAATAGAAGCTATCACTAAAAGTAAAAATGATGATTTTTGGATTTCTTTTTACAAATCTGTTTAACAACTGATTATATGAAACTTTTACAAAGACACACTTTTTGGAACTTGAAAATAAGCAAAATGTGAGCTTCTTAGCTTGACAGATTCAAAAAATAAGCTCAAAGGGATTTTTTTTAGTACAAAAAGCTGTCCAAATAAACTATAAGCTGAAACCTAAGGGTGTAATGAAGCTATAATTATAGTAAGAGATCATAAACAAGCCCAAATGATCAAGCATTCAAGCTAGAACAAGCTAAATTACAGAATCCAATCAACAAGCTCAACTGAACCAAATCTTCAAACAAGCAGGCCACAAGGCTATTTAGCAGAGCAATTTAAGCTATCCAAACAAACTGCTAAACCAAACATATAATCAAGAAGCTAGTACTAGTAGCTACTCAGGAAACCAAGAATCATGTCATAAGCTCAATTAACAAGCTCAAAATAAGCTTGTGAAAATGTATGTTTGGTCAGGTCTAATGGCAGGCAGATGCATGCTTGTGGGGGCAACAAGGGCTATTCAAGCTTTGACAAAAGATACCTATAAGCTCAATCTAACATAAACAAGTCTATCTATTCAGAACAAGCAAAAAAATAAGCTAAATAACAAGGAGAAGCTAAAATGAATGAGTATTACTAACTGGATCAAGCCTAGGTTCACTGATTCACACAGGCACAAAGCAGGCAAGAAATAAGCAAACAAATAAGCTGCAAAGTGGAAAATGAGCACATTCACAGGGAGTAGGAACTATGAACTTTCTAAATTAACAAGAATCTCAACCTAATCTACACTAGTGCACACAATAGAAGCTTTAGAAAAGGGCCTTATGCACCACTGTCTGGCCAGACTTGGTACAAAGGTGAGATTTGGAATCAATGAACTTCACCACATAAGCACAAAAGAAAAAACAAACTCAAACAAACACAATCTCAGAACAACACTATTAATCTAGTAATAACAAATTCACAAGCTAGAATCAAACAGAAGCAACAATCAAATGAGCAAAATGCATACTGATTTCTCAGTATACACAAGCCAAATGGGGCAACTGGGGAGGATGAAATAAGCTAGCAAATAAGCTGTTAAGGACAAACAAACAACACATTCAACTACACAGTACTAGAGGGTTTCCAAATCACCAACAAACAAGGAAAAAGCTCAAGAATTCACTGAGATATGGGCCATAGAAAAACGGGTAAAAACTGAAAGTCTGGGTGCAGGACAACAAATGGCCACACAGTCACTTTGGGAATCAAATTAAGGTGACCAATTGAATTTCAAAGTGCAAAATTCTTTTTGATAATGATAAACAAGCTGCCAAAGCACACAAATCAATAATTCTTATCCATTTCCAAGCTGAGTTGAATTCTAAAAATGGATTGGAACTTTGTCCTATTTTGACAGTGAAGAAAATTTGACTTTTTATGATTTTGAAATAAGTTGACTAAACTGAAATTCCAAGAGCCCTAGATCACTGGTTGTGTTGTTTTAAGTTGTAATGATGCCGAATTAATCCATGTTTAACACTAATGAACTGAAATGGGTGGTCTAGATCATTAAAAATCTAACAGTGAACAAGCATAGATGGATTAAATTGATACTTGATTTTTTTCTCAAATGACCATGAGTCTTTAAGGCTTGACTATCCTAATGAATCTTAAATGGACATATCTCAGCTGAAAATAACAACAAAAATACTTTAGGATGCTTTGAACCATCAATTGCCAAACACCCCTTAACAGGGGACTGTTTGAGTTTTTAAGCAACTAGGGGCTGATTTATGCAACTAAACTTGAACTCAGAAGCTATACTAGGCTAATACTCACTTAAGAAGCAACATTCAAGCACAATTAAGCATTTCTAATAAGCAGTCTCAACTAAACTTTGAAAAGCCAATTTGGACAATTTAAGGCAAGAATCTAAACCAGCACCCTAAAGCTATAGAACTAAACATAGTAAGCAATCAGGTAATTGAATAAGCCACAATAAGCACCAAATGAGCAGTAATATAAAGTAAAGATAAATAAGCAGTTGGATTAAGCAAGTAAGCTGATACAGTAATTTAAAAAGTAATTTCAAAAACTTTGAAATTTAATTAACTGGAAATGTAAGTTACAATACTTGATTGACAAACTTAAATAAACTAAAACATAACTAACCTATTTTACACTAAATTACCTCCTGCCAAAATTGGATTACAAATGACCTATTTATACTAAAAAATTATTAGGGTTTCCATCTTGTCTTGTTCCTCTCAGCTTTCCCACCATTAACTTGGACCTTTGGATGAGTATGGAGCAATCTTACCCGTTAATTCATTTTGGCAGGAAAAAGAGGTTATAACTTGGGGTGTTGCTTGTGGCAGGAAAGTAGGTTTTGTTATGTAGTGGTGGAAAGGTAGTTGTAGGGGTTGAGTGATGCAGTGGAGGTGTAGGGGGTGATGATGGAAAGTTGGTGGAGTTGCAGGCTATGGCAGGCACGGGGGAGTGAGGTGGAGGGAAAGGTTAACTATGGTGAGTGTTTGACTGGGGTAGAGTTGGGTTTGACCCCGGTTATCAACCATGGGGTGTTTATTGTTGGGTTGGTTAGATGGGCCAGGGAAACAATGGGCCAAGGGGTTGGACTTAGATTAGGTTTTGGATTTAGTGATAAAAGGTGGGTTGGGTTATTAAATGGGTTAAGTTATTACATAAGGTCCATTTGGTATAAGTAGATAAAAAGTATAAGGACCAAATATGTAACTTCTGATTTTAGAGGGGTGGGATTTGTAACTTCACCAAAGTTATCATAAAGACCATAATTGCCAAGCTTTAAATTCCCAAGGGTTTGTTTTGTTTATTTGCCAAATTTGAACATACGGGGACCAAAATTGCCAATTCTGAAACTTGAAGGACCAAACTTGTAAATTTTTGAAACTTTCACCCAAGGACCATTTTTTATAATATTTAACTTTTAAAGGACTTTGGTTGACTTATCTTTCAAAATAAATGCTCAGGGACTAATTTTGACAAGTTTTGAAAGTTGGGGGACTGAAACTGCCAATTGTGCAAACTTTGTTCATTTTTCATCTGTTTTTACTCATTTTGCATCTGAAACATATAAAACACAATTTTGGGATATTTTCAGTATTTTGATGCATTTTTAAGTGTTTTTAAATGTTTTGCAGCTTAGATTTGACCAAAAATGATGAGTGTTTGAGCACTCATCATATATATAAGTATACATTGGATTATATACTTATAGATAACGAAAGTGAGACTATTATGCATGATTTTAGAAAAACGTTTTTATCATTATTCAACAATGAGTTTTCCTAATCGTGAGAATGATTTTGAAATGAATTGAGGTTTTTCTTGAAAGTATAATTATGCAAACAAAATATTTCAATTTCTGATTTTGTGCAAAGAAAATTTTTATCATCAGATGGCCGGCCCCCTTAAAGTGAGTCTGGTCCCCCTTAAATTTAAGGGGGCCGCCCTTATAACTTTAAGGGGTCCGCCCATCTGACACTTAAAAGTGTCCAGAATTTTGAAAATTTCAGAAAGTTTTGATCCTTCAAGAAAATTCAATCAATTTGTTCCATCATTCCTAATCCTAAACGCAAGTGGTTAAATAATTCACGCTTAAGGGGCTTAGTGAATATGTCGGCAATATTATCTTCCGAAGCTACCTTTTCTATAGTAATGTTTCCTTTTTGTACATTATCCCTAAGGAAGTGATTACGTATTTCTATATGTTTAGTCCTAGAGTGTTGAACGGGGTTCTTACTTAAATCTATAGCTCCTTTGTTATAGCACATAATAGGGATATTTTCTAACCTAATGCCATAGTCTACGAGAGCTTGTTTCATCCATAGTGCTTGTTGACATGCCTTTCCCGCGCTTACGAATTCGGCTTCGGTGGTAGAAATAGCAAGAGTGGTTTGCTTCTTCGAAAACCAAGATGTTAAACAACATCCCATAAACGTGCAAATACCAATAGTGCTTTTCCTATCTACTTAGTCTCCCGCATGATCCGAATCCGCATAGACAATGGTTTCTATGCCGGATCCCTTAGGATACCATAATCCTAAGTATATAGCGCCTTTAATGTATCGGAAGATACGCTTAACCGCTTCTAGGTGAGAGGTTTTGGGATCCTCTTAAAAGCGAGCACAAAGGCAAACACTAAACATGATATCGGGTCTACTTGCCGTTAAGTATAGCAAACTACCTATCATTCCTCTATACTTAGTGTTATCTACGGACTCACCTTCTTCATCTCTTGTGAGTTTAACTTCCGTAGACATGGGTGTCTTAAGTGGTTTAGAGTCTTCTAGGCCAAATTTCTTAAGCATTTCCTTAATGTACTTAGATTGGTTAAAGAATATTCCATCTTCTAATTGTTTTATTTGTAATCCCAAGAAGAAGTTTAGTTCTCCCATCATACTCATCTCAAACTCATCATGCATGATTTTGGCAAATTCATCACACATTTCTTGACAAGTTGAACCAAATATAATGTCATCGACATATATTTGAACAATGATAATATTTGGGTCACTTCTTTTAGTGAAGAAAGTGTTGTCTACCATTCCCATGGTGTAATTATGTTTAATCAAGAATGCTTTTAGTCTATCATACCAAGCCTTTAGAGCTTGTTTAAGACTATATAAAGCTTTCTTTAGTTTGTAAACATAATCAGGTTTTGCGAAGTCAATGAATCCTGGAGGTTGTGCCACATATACCTCCTCATTGATAAAACCATTAAGGAATGCACTCTTCACATCCATTTGGTATAACTTAAAATCTAGGGCGCAGGCATAAGCTAAAAGGATTCTAATGGATTCTAATCTAGCTACGGGGGCATAGGTTTCATCGTAATCAATTCCTTCTTGTTGATTATAACCTTGGGTGACTAACCTAGCTTTATTCCTAGTTACTATTCCATTCTCATCTAATTTATTCCTAAATACCCACTTAGTTCCTATTATGGTCACATTCCTAGGATTTGGAACTAGTTCTCAAACGTCATTTGTTTTGAATTGATTTAATTCTTCTTGCATAGCCATAATCCAACTTTCATCCTTTAAGGCTTCATTTATATTTTTAGGCTCTATTGTTGACACAAAACAAAAGAAGTTATTTTTGTCTTGCGCTTGTGATTTAAGTGTTCTTTGGTTTAGGTGGCCTACGATATTGTCTAATGGGTGTGACTTAGATTCCTTAATATTTACAACCTCGTTTTCCTCTAAGGTTTCTACTTCAATATCATTACCTAAGGGTTTTGTTTTACTAACCTTAATAGCTTCTTCCTCTATAATGTCATCATCTTCTAAGGGTAGTGTCTTAGGCGGTGGAGGAGTTTCATCAAAAGTTACATTTAGGGATTCTTCTACTTTCATGGTATGTTTATTTAAGACTATATATGCTTTACTATTTTGCGAATATCCTAGAAAAATTCCTTCATATGACTTAGGGTCGAATTTAGTGAGATAGTCCTTTGTATTAAGAATAAAACATTTACTTCCGAATACCCTAAAGTATCCTATATTTGGTTTTCTACCTCTTAATAACTCATAAGGAGTTTTTCCTAGGATTCGTCTAATAGACACCCTATTAAGTATATATGTTGAAGTATCTACGGCATGGCACCAAAATTTTTGTGGGATAGATTGTTCATTTAACATAGTTCTACTCATTTCTTGTAAAGACCTATTTTTCCTTTCTACTACATCATTTGATTGAGGAGTACGTGGAGCAGAAAAGTTGTGAGATATTCCATTCAAATCACAATATTTTCCGAATTGCATTTCATTATCAAATTCCCTACCATGATCCGTCCTAATTGAGACTATAGTGAGCATCCTGCTTATTTTATCATTTTACTAATTCCAAATTTTTCAAAGGCTTAGGTTTTATCGCTTAGGAACCTAGTCCATCGTGTATTTGAATAGTATCTACATAACAAGCGTGTAGCGGTTGCCACCGTACCTCCGCACCGCGGTATGACAGAAAGGTCCATGTGAAGTAGTTTCTAAGCTATCTAGTAGTGGATCATATCTTAGCTTTATGACTCGGCATGGTGCTTGTTTTCCTATTTTACAAAGATCGCAAAAGTGTTATGATATATTGTTAGGCTAGGCAAGTTTCCTAACTAGTTCCCTTAGACACTAAAGATTGTATTGTTGCATTGTTTGCATGACCTAAGATCTCCTATGCCATAAGGTGGGTTTCGTCTAAGGTTGGTAGGCATATCCTTCTTCCAATTTATCTCTAGTTTCATAACATATATGCAGCCTTTCCTAATTCCTCTACCTAATAACTTTATCATCCTAACAAAAATAATTACACTATCTATCGGTAAGTACCCTACACTTATTGTCAATATTTGACCTAATACTAAAGCAGTTATATGTTAAGCTATCTACATGTTCAAACAAATAGTTAGCGATTCTTGAGAATCGTACCTTTGCTATGATTTT
>LBNU01020214.1:125066-169015 GCA_014162995.1 Artemisia annua | reverse complement strand
TTTTTTTTTTTTTTTTTTTTTTTTTTTTTTTTTAATTATCAATTTGCCACACATTCTTTTAGATGAAAACAATAAATTTGACAAAAACCTGCAGTAATAATATTTTTATATCATTAAATTAAACTATTAAAAAATCTAAAAATAATACGTAAATTTATAGATCCTTATAGATTATAGATATAATGTTATTAAATGTAGTTTCTTAGCCATTTGTAGCTCATGTAATTACAACATGCTAAACACAAAAATCTAAAAACAAAAGACTGTTTCAAGTATTCACTAGACGGCATTCTATGCATTTTTTTTTTTCACTATATAACTATATAAGCACCCTTACATTCTTAACCATCACATCCAGAACTCATATAACGGATTTCTCATCCTTTCGGTCTAGCAATGGCTCGTGTTTTTGGCTCGTTTGTGCTTCTAGTTCTCGTTTTCTCAGTGGCAATGGCAACGGACCATAGTCCTCTACAAGATTTTTGTGTCGCGGATGTAAATGGCCAAGGTACATAACACATTATTATTTCGCTCTTTTTTTTTGGGTATGTACTTTATGGTTTAGATTTATAATTTAATCAGTTTACTTATTACAGTTTTGGTGAATGGTTTCACTTGCAAAAACTCAAGTTTGGTTCAAGCTAGCGACTTCCACTTTAGCGGTCTCCACAAAAGAGCAAACATATTAAACACAGCACTCGGGTTTGGGGTGACCCCGGTTTTCGTGGCACAGGTGCCAGGACTCAACACTTTAGGAATCTCATTGGCACGTATTGATTTTGCACCATTTGGAATAAACCCACCTCACACGCATCCTCGTGCTTCTGAAATCTTGACTGTGTTGAAAGGAAGTCTCGAGGTTGGATTTGTCACATCAAACCCTGAAAACCGTCATATTTCTAAAGTATTGAGTAAAGGTGATGTCTTCGTTTTCCCAAAGAATCTTGTGCATTACCAAAGGAACCTTGGACAGAAACGCGCAACTGTGATTGTAGCATTGAGTAGCCAGAACCCAGGGTTGATCCCTATTGGCAATGCTGTTTTTGGTTCAAAACCAGATATAGCGACAGATGTTCTTGCTAAGGCGTTTCAAACTAGCAATGATGTTATCAATAACATCCAGTTCAAGTTTTAAAGCGAGTGAAATGGGAAAGTCATCTAAGGAAACCTCGACTTACATATATCCAGACAAATGATATTTGTGTGTTCATCTTATGTTTGATCTATTATGTAATTTTTTTTAAAATTTGCTTGCATAGTTGCTTTTCTTTTTTAACGTCAACATTAGGGAACGAAAACATTGATGATAAACGGATTTGAGTTACTGAATTTATCGAGTGTCTGCAGATTCACAAATCACTATAGCTTCATTTCAGTCTTGTGTTAATGCGTTCATTAGCGATTCACTTCCTAACAATTCAATGTCATGGAAGTAACTGACTGCAAAGTTCACAGAAAAATCTCCACAGACACCTGACACTACATGTGTTTATTTTTGTAGCTAATATATCCACAATACTTCTATTTGGATGTTATTACTCATCCATTTTCTAGTTCGTACGATAACGCGACAAACGTAACTTCAAACACAAAATCTTTGGTGTTATATGGCCTTTCGGGTGGTTGTGTTATAAGACATTTTGAGTGATCCAAACTTTCACAAGGCGACACGAATACAAATGCTTTAGTTTCATCGATAACTTATCGAAATTGATTTGTACACATGTTTTTTTTATTGGGACACACTATTTTATGCTTTATATAGTTGTACCAAACTCACACACCGCTTCAAATCAATAAATAGAATGTGCAAATCACGTGTCATAACTTATATGCTGTTCTTTCACTATATAGACACCCCTACTTTCTCAACCATTCCATCCACAACTCACACCATCAAATATCACATCCTTTTGATAATCAACAAAAGTGAAACTAATGATAAATTAGTTTATTGAGTAATCAAGTATGATATTTCTATTCTTCTTAGATGTTAAAATTGTGATACCAGAATTGTTCGATATTAAGGAATTATTTAATACTCATGTGACAATGATTCTTTAAAAATAACTACTCACTAATAGTCACTCGAATAGGTGCTCATTGCCCGAGGTTAGACTTTGGGAGAGACTTAATCAACGTCCAAAAGAATTGCACGGAGTCAGAGTTTTTCCATTAATCGAAACTTTTTTGAGGAGTAACAATTTTGAAATAGCTAATCTATCACATGCACCCTTGACTTTGTCAATAATTAGTACACATGCACGTTTTTTTTTTTTTTTTACCTAAGTTTCCGACTCGACATTGCGAGCCGACTAATTCCAGGGCGAGTAGGCGACTACCCTTTTGAATAACTCGGAATCAGCGTAGGTGAATCCCGAGGCCACAAAAAGATTAATTTTCACCATGTTTGATTTGAACCCTGACCTCCGCTTGTTTGTATATACATGCATGGATTACATGCATGGATTATGTCAATGCGGCTCGTTAGTATGTAAATGCATGGACTATGTCAATGGTTATATATTTGTTGTCTTAGTCAATTACGTAGTACCTATGTGCACGTCTAAAGACCAAATCTTGAAGTTCGTTAGGGTGATTTTGTCCTTTTAATTTATACATTTTTCTTATAGTATTAGCTCATGAATGACATATACAGAATACTGCACAGTAACTACTACCCAGTAAAATTATCAATAATACATTAATAAACACTGATATAAGTATTATATATGTCTATGACTCATATGGAGACATTTACCTGCTCATATATTTATGTAACTTGACTGTTTCAATGCTATTTTATAGGACTCATTCAAAAATGTTGTTGTGGACGGCCATGGTCTCTTTGTTTTCTTTTCACTATATAAGCAGGCCTACTTTCCCACTTTTTCTTACACAATTTAACCCAATGGCTCGCGTTTTCAGCTCGTTAGTGATTCTAGCTCTCGTTTTCTATGTTGCAATGGCGTCGGAACCTAGTCCCCTTCAAGATTTTTGTGTTGCTGACATGAATAGCCAAGGTACGTATGGTTATCAGTCCATTCTTATATTCAATCTGTTTGTTAAATTTTAATCAAAGGTGACAAGTTTAGCCGTTACTTAAAGGGGTCAATTTGGTTATGTTATGTCTCTTGGATGTCAAACGGGTTGGGATAAAAACGCTAGCTATAATAAAAACGGGTCGAACGGATCAATGTGTTAAAAGTTAACAAAGTGAATCAATGCATAGAAACCTACTATATATCCAACATTATAACATACTTTTATAATTTTATTACAGTTTTGGTGAACGGATTCGCTTGCAAAGATCCAAGTTTGGTTCAAGCCGATGACTTCTACTTTGACGGGCTACGCATGATGGGAAACACATCAAATCCAGTTGGGTCCAAGGTGACCCCAGCTTTCGTACAAGAATTGCCAGGACTCAACACTTTAGGAATCTCAATGGCTCGTGTAGACTACGTTCCAGGGGGTCTAAACCCGCCTCATTATCATCCTCGTGCCACTGAACTCTTGACACTTTTGGAAGGCACTCTTGAGGTTGGATTCGTCACATCCAACCCTGAAAACCGTTTTATAACAACAGTTTTACATAAGGGTGATGTTTTTGTTTTCCCAAAGAGACTTGTACATTTCCAAAGAAACATTGGTAAGACGAATGCACGTGCAATTTCAGGGTTAAGCAGCCAAAACCCTGGCATTGTCACAATTGCAAATGCGGTTTTTGGTTCCAAACCAGATATATCTATGGATATTCTTGCCAAGGCCTTCCAAACGAATACGGATGTGATCGCGAATCTACAGTCCAAGTTTTAGAAATGTTCCAGATGAAAGCTCAATTTACACAATCTAAACTTCATAGATTATGGCTATCAAACAACACTTTATCTTCATGTGTAGTTCCTTTATCCAAGATTGATTTCATTTTTTGTTTTTTGATTGACTTTTATTGTATATTTCCTTAATGAATAAATGAATAATGACCTTACTATGTTTTTATTTTAAATGTATAGTTGTGACACTTATTGTATGTTTTACTTAAGACCTTCTGATACATTGGAATTACTTGATTCTTAACTTTTAAAGCCCATATGAGGTCAAGGAAAATAGGATCGTGGACCTGAAACTTGCATATACGGCTATACTACTTTCAAATCAGATGATGATGAAAGTCTCTCTCAAACCTTTACCAGATACAAAACTTTCAAGAACTTATGGTTCGACGATTTATGATTTCTTTATTTAAATGAAGAGGCATCCCAATCCATTTAAATAATGAGATTATAGATCATCCTACTTACTCATTTCCGATATAACCTTCATACTTCTATTACTCCTTCTATCGTTTCTTACATCACATCTATTGACTAAAAAGCCAATAGCTTCCACTTTTCACTTTTCTCATTTCTAGTCTTCAATCCATCTTACTATAACATATTCCTGATGGGATTAATACATATGCCAAAGAAGTAGGCAATCTTCGTCGATGAAAGCAATTTACCCATCATGAAGGATTTCTATAACACTTACTCGGGGCTATAACACATCCAGTAGGATAACTGTAACATATCCCATAGGATTTACTATAACACATCCCTCCGGAGGATTCTGCAAAGATGATTATAACGTTTCCCCGAGTCATCTGTAACAACATATTGGATCCAAGCTATTAACAATTAACATATTTTTATACATTTTAGCATTCATGTACTTTCATCATTAAGTACTTATCAATTTCCACTTTTCATTGCTTTCTGCAATTTCTAACTCACACTTTATCACCCTTCATTATCTTAGACAAGATAAATAAGATATTTGTCAATTTTACAATGTGCACATTTTCTATGTGTTCTCGCAATACTCTTTTACTTTTACCCGGTCAACCCCTAGTGACCATATTCTTCACTTTTACTATCACATATTTAATCTACTCGACTTTTCTCGCATATAAACCTTACATTCGTTTATTCTATAACACACTCAATAATCTCATTTTAATCGCTCAACAGAATACCAATATATCAACATGATTCTATTCTCATTTTACAATTCATTTAGCCGCAATCATTATTATGCATAGCTTCTATCCACCGCATTTATGCACATTTTGCTATCGCGATTTACTTATCATGTTTTCTATACAACATATCTCATCACTTCTTAGTCGTACTCTTAACCTCATCCTAGGTTTTTAAAAGTGTGAGGCGCTCCGTTGCGCCAAGGGTCAAAAAGCCGAAGCGTAAAGCGACACGGAGAAAGCACACGCCTCACGTAGGCGAGGCGCATAATTTTTACGTACACATTGTCAATATATTTTACTACATTTTGATACACAGACACCGCTTTAACAACAAAAACAACCAAGCCTTCTCATAGTCATTCGAGTTCACGCCAAAGTAATCAATTTATATCTAGGTTTAAAGTCGTATATGCTTAAATTGGCTCTCAATTTAACACATACATTTCATTTAGTCTGTGGTTCATATAATATATCACATAATCTATTCACATCTAAGTACTATCACTATTTTAGTCGCAAGTAATAATCTACCTTATAACTAAGACATTCATTTCCACACTACTTTACACTTACGTCATACATCTACAAGTGGTCTAAGTTTATACGACCTATAATGGCAACGTACTTCACTTAAACTGAAGCTTTGATACCAAGTTGAAACACCCCAAACCAAATTTGGCCAAAGTTCTTATACCTTAACACCGTCATTCACCAAATACATAATATGACAATATCGATACAACATATGTCATAATTATAGTTACTTACTTTGAATCTAAACTAAATCTACCAAGAAGCCATAACAACATCACCACTTAAATTCTAACAAAGAATCATCAACACCTATTATCACCATAATGCAACACAATTAACAATAGTTTACATAACCCATAAATATACCCAATTTCCATCCTTAATCATCATTTGATTACATCTTGATCATATGATGATCCCCAATTTGGTCTCAAGAACTCTAATTCATAAATTGGTAATTAACACATAAGCATATACTTTCTTGAATTTAAGGAAAATCACTTAAAACATCTTGAAACTCCATGTTTCTTCATAACCCTTGAATTCCTTGTTTAAATTTGGTAAGAGCTTATAATTTTAGAAGGATTTGAAGCTTTCTTCAAAGTGAGGAGTATTATCTTCCTGGAACATTTTTGTGATAAGCTTCAAGTGTAAAATGGTTTGTTCTTACTAATTTGCTACTTATGGCACATTAAGCCCTCGTGGTAAAACTATATTATAAGCTAAGTCATAACTAGTTATATTTTTTTATACCATGTTAGGTCTTTATAGTGCAACTACATAATAAACCAAGTCCTTTTTCGCTAACTAGTGCACCCGTGGTCCTTATTTCATTGGAAACTTAACTAAACTACTAACTTTACTTCCGTTGACTAACCAATCATATTGAATCTCCTGACACATAAAATTCATAGTCAACTTATCCAATGGCATTCTCGTAATTAAATACCAAAAAATTTGTTTTGGGGTGTTACAGATCAATCGACCTGTGGGCCAGTCAGATGTTCGGGCTAATGCTCATACACGTCGAGTTTTCAAGCTAGGGTTTCAGAGAACTTGGAAACCAATGTCGATCCTTCCTCAAATTTTAACGCTTCAGGCTATTCCCTCTTGAATGTTGACGCCTCCCAAAGCCAATTGGGTAAAGGTAAAGAGCATAGCTCAAGCTAAGAACGTTGTGAATCATGAAGAGGGTGAGGAAAAGAGGTCGCAAATTTGTCATCTCGTTGGAAGTAGGAGTTAAATGTTGGTACTTATAGTGCTTCCGATACTGGTGACAATATGTTAAAATAGAAGATATGTAATTGCTTACGGTTTAGAGCTAAATCACGACAATGGTGGCTTTTCTTGATTTCCATACACAGTAACAGACACACACACATAACTGCAGACAGTCCGAAGCTCCGAATGATATGTTCCTGAATAAATCAAATCTTTTAAATTTAAAAGAATAACAAGGTGCAAATTAGGTTCACCCGAATGAGATTTCAACAAATATCATTATATTACGTGTAGGATATTAGGAGTACATTTAAACATATGTACGTTAGGGGTTTAAGTGTACTTTGTAATTAAAATTAGGTGTTAGACTAGAACTAGGAAGTGTTTAGCTTGCCTTTCAAGGCAAGGAAGGCCTTTTGGCCGGTTCATGTATAAGGGTCGGTTGAGGACTCCTAAACCGACTACTACATGGTTTCTTTACCCCCTCANTGATGTAGAACCCTGTAAAAATTTCTTTGTAATGATTATTGTTAATAAATAATAATCCTCTGTTACTGTTATTAATTCCCATTTTCTCCGAAAAATTTGAAATTTTTATTATTATATTTATATATCGTTGTCACGATATAATATAATTCATGAAATGACGGAACAAATTCTTGACACGTTATTCGAACCATAAACGTTTCAATTAATCCTAATTAAATTTACTAATCACAAATTAAATTCACTAATCTTAATTAACTAACTACATGGACCCTTAATTATTTTCTCAGCCCACCCAAATATTTCGGCCCATTTATAATCATCAGGCCCAAGGCCCAAATCCAACTTTTGTTTTATGATTTTATGTAATCGACTAGTCCCAAGCTCCACAAAACGTCTCTCGTACACTCGATTTCTACACACGACGTATATATATTTTTGCACCATCTATTTTCCCACCTAGCCGTCTATTAGCATGCCAAAATTCGTGATCTAATATCAAGATTTACTAGGTTTCTACGAGGCAAAGTATTTGTCCCAATTCCATCCAACTCGACATAGTATCAAATCCAATACTTGACCATTTTCACTCTAGTTTGTTTCTATGACTTCCAAATAACATTTCAAGTGTTATTTCATGTTAAAAGTCGAATCATAACAGCTAGGGATCAAGAATCATGCAAAATCTCAAATCGTGTACATATATATGTTCTAGTCGACATATATATAAATCACAAAGACATATTCCTTATTTCTAGCTCACACAAGGAATTCTTAAGGTCTTAGGGAGTATGGTGAGTCATTTAGAACCCATATATTCACTGACATGCATAGTTCTTTTTGTTTCCTTGAAAGATTTACACCTTACGTGTCCTATAATTCATTCTATATCTATACTTTCATTTCACTCACTTCTTTCTTCAAATATATTCATAAGACTCTCAAATACTCTTTCGAATAGTTACTAGCTCGACCAGAGGTAATCACAAGAAGGTTTTGGGCAAGAAAAAGTATATCGAGTTTGATACAAATTCGATACTTGGGTTTTGTTGCACCGAGATCATTTTTGTGTTTTCTTCGTTCTCACTCGACACTCTACCACCTTTGAGGTGTTGTAAGTTTCCTAGAACTCTTTTGAATCCATTCTCTACGTTATATATTCCATGCATCACGTTAAATTTTGTTTTGAACATTTATAGTTTCGTATCTATATTTTTTTTACGTACATAATCATATATAGAAACCACAATCGTGGCTAGCCTCTATCTTGGAAGGCCTAGGAGTCACGTAGCACACGTATTTCACGTTTATTTTTATGTTACATGCATCATACAAACTCATTTTGGATCTATCAAACTCACGTATAAAAACTGGAAAACACTTATGAAATATTTCTAAGTCTTTTTCTATTATAGAAACGTGCCAAGTAGCTCCTAAAACGATCGTATAAAATGAAATCTAGATTAATAGGTGTACCATATTTTTACACGACTCAATTGACCACCTAGCTAGCTACAAATTTCATTTAGACAACACGTTAAAATAATCACATCTCGACACTTCTATTTGGCCAAAGCAAATCGCAGAAACTGTTTTCAAAAACTAAAAACATTATTAACGAGTTGGGCCTTAAAGCCCAATAAGCTGTTTTTAAGCTCCTCGAATAAGCTAGCTTATTTTTGACTTCTGATATGAATTTAGAACATGAAAAACTATAATTTTGATAATCTAAACTTGTCTCACGATACACGGTTTTCAAAACGTTATTGGGCCTCAAGTTAGTTTTAGCTCGTTAAAGCCCAATAAGCTGAAAAATAAGCTTTTAACCAAATAAGAAGTTGAAATAAACTTAATATTACTTAAATAAGCCTCGGAAATTTTTGTATAATTTTTCTAATAATTTTGTAAATTTGGACTAAAAATGTAACGCGACAACACCTAGAGGGACCAAAACTGTCAAACAGTTAAACTAGGGACTGGAACTGTAAAAAGCAGAATAATAAGGATAAAAATTGATAATAATTGATATTCCAAGCTTAGAATGATATATTGGACATTTAGAGGACTATAATGGTAAATTCGATATATAAAGGACTAACGGTGTAACGTTAATAACGTTAGGATAAAAAGTGTAAACTAGAAAAAGAACAAGGACAAGGACTAAATCTATTTTATTTAAACATTTTTATTTTGTATTTTCATTTAATTGATCATATGCATATAAAGTTTTATTTTGTTTATATATATTTACTTTTCGTTAATAAAATTTACACATATTGCACATTGTATCGATAAATAAATGTGTTTCTCATATATTTCTTTGATTTGACTGTTTCTATGTTTTTTTATGGGACTCATTCAAAAAAATAATAATAATGTTTGGACGGCCATGCATAGCCTTATATTTTCTTTTCACTATAAAGCAGCCCTACTTTCTCATCTTTTCCTACACAATTCAACCCATCAATGGCTCGTGTTTGCACATCGTTCATGCTTCTAACTCTCATTTTCTATGTTGCCATGGCTTCGGACCCTAGTCCTCTTCAAGATTTTTGTGTTGCTGACATGAATAGCCAAGGTACGGTTATCAGTTCATTCGTATATTCAGTCTGTTTGTAAAATTTTAATAAGAGGTGACAAGTTTAGCCGTTACTTAAACGGGTCAATTTGGTTATGTTTTTTCCCTTGGATGTCATATGGGTTAGGATAAAAACTCTAGCTATAATGAAAACGGGTCAAATGGATCAATGAGTTAAAAGTTACCAAAGTGAATCAATGCATAGAAATCCAACATTAAACATACTTTTATAATTTTATGACAGTTTTGGTGAACGGATTCGCTTGCAAAGATCCAAGTTTGGTTCAAGCTGATGACTTCTACTTTGACGGGCTACGCACGATGGGAAACACATCAAATCCAGTTGGGTCCAAGGTGACCCGAGCTTTCGTGCAAGAATTTCCAGGACTCAACACTTTAGGAATCTCAATGGCTCGTATAGACTACGTTCCAGGGGGTGTAAACCCACCTCATATTCATCCTCGTGCCACTGAAGCCTTGACACTTTTGGAAGGCACTCTTGAGGTTGGATTCGTAACATCCAACCCTGAAAACCGTTTTATAACAACAGTTTTGCATAAGGGTGATGTTTTCGTTTTCCCAAAGGGACTTGTACATTTCCAAAGAAACATTGGGAAGACGAATGCACGTGTTATTTCATCGTTAAACAGCCAAAACCCTGGCATTGTCACAATTGCAAATGTGACTTTTGGTTCCAAACCAGATATATCTATGGATGTTCTTGCCAAGGCCTTCCAAATGAATAAGGATGTGATCGCGAATCTACAGTCCAAGTTTTAGAAATGTTCGATATCTGAAAGCTTAATTTACACTTTTGTAATTCCTTTATCCAAGATTGATTTCATTTTTTGTTTTTTGATCGATTGTTATTGTATGTTTCATTAATGAATAAATGAATATTGACCTTTACTATGTTTTTATGTTAAATGTTTAGTGGTGACACTTATTGTATGTTTTACTTAAGACCTTCTGACATAAACTAGACACGCCTTAAGGTTAGTAAAAGACTACAAATGGATGATTGCTAAGCATTCAAAAGTTAATTCTTTCTTCTGGAGCTAGATGTATACCACCTTCCATGATGGAAAATCTTGTTTACATTTTTTTTTTTTTTTTTTTTTTTAAATCTATTTCGGTAGGATGAAAGAAAGAAAGAAACCAAGTGTTAGCTCTCAAGGGTACGAGGTTGGGGAGGAGGTAGCCGTGTTTTTATCGGTCTAAGTTTCAAGCCCATTTTGTGAGGGTAGAGAAGCTCAGGATTGACGCCGCCTGGGCTGACTGGGCTCCTCGGGCTATCATTAAACTGGCATGGCCTATACAATCCAAACCTTTTTAGAAAATACTCAAGGGGGATAACCATTGTATGAGGTTGTTCTTCTGTCACCATTGATCCACATGCATGTACCTATATCAATTTGGGTCATATTTTATAAGTACTAATTAATTCAGCGAGTAAAGGCAATTTTCTTTTTTCTTGTGATGTATATACACGTACCTCAACTAAAGTACAGCGTTTTCCACCTAATTTTGCAGTCATGTGGTAGGATTCGTCAAGAAACGGAGAGCTTTCTCCAACAAAAATAATTGTTTTGCATTTTAAATTCGCTAATTCTTCAGTGATGTCGCGCCTTCTGCTCATTTTAACAAAATATTTATTAAAAATAACATCTTATTCAACAATAAAAACTATAGTGATAAAATAGAGGTGGCAAAATGGGGGAGTCAGGTGGGTCGGGTAACACGTCAAAACGGGTAATTTAGTACCTCTTGGGTTGACCTGGAAAAAATTATCCAAAATCTATGTAATAAATTTTTGTGTTAGATATGATCAACGAAAACATATAGTATGAGAATTAATGTTTTCTTTTTCTAATAACACGACTTAGCATGTTGTATGGAGGACTTAAAACCCCTTTGACCTCTTTCGGTGTTTTTTCACCCATTTGACCCATCAGAGATAAAACATAACTTTAAACGACCCGTTTATAAGTAGATGGATCAAATTGCCACCTCTGGATATAATCATATAAACATGAGTCAAATCTTATTTTATCTCTACCTATGAATTGCTTGTAGATACCGCCACACGTTAATATTATCTCTCTCGTCTAATAACTGTAGGTGAAAAACGAACATATGATAGTTAGTCCCGTTCACCTGATGTTTGGAAACATAAAAATGGGACCCACAAAACTGATATTTTACAACTAACCTTCCTGCAAGCTCGAACCACATCAGATTCCGGGACACGTAGATTACCGCAGACTTCCTGATCGAATCCATAGAAATACTGTGATTAAAATTATATATATAGCATTAGAAGATATTAGAGGGAAAAAATGAAATAGCCCGCGAGAATCAGAAAATACCTTACTAAAATATCTGTGAATCAACATTTCCTTTAACAAGTCAGATATACCATGGTAATAGAGCAATTTCGACATGAACTACAAACCAAAACTTTTGTTAAAAACATATAAACCAAGAAAATTCCTAAGTATGGTTGGAAAAATTGTACGACATAACCTACCTTATTGTAAAACCACTCATTCCAAGAAGGTTCTCGGCATATAGGGGATATAAGTATCAAACCATTAACTCGTTCACTATACTTTATCTGCAAGCAAGGGAAAAAAAAAAAAAAAAAAAGACAAACATGAAAAAAAACGGTCGCAAACGTTAAAAAAAAGACAAAAAAAAAAAAAAAAAAAAAAAAAAAAAAAAAAAAAAAAAAAAAAAAAAAAAAAATCATTTAAAACTATGAAGCATCACACATGCATAGGTTGCAATATTTATCCAAGTTTCTTATTTATAAATGAGTGTTTGTGCCCACACTAATGTGGAAATGGTCTAGGCAGTGTTTGGGTTTGCGTATTGTAACCAATTATTTTGAGTATGAAGACTCGATGTCAAAATTATGGGTTTTTAATGTCTGGATAAACATATTATTTGGGGTTGAAACAGTCAGCCATGGATAACTGTATTCATACCAACCACAATCAAATGTCATTCTTAGTCATTTTGTCTTACAGCTGAATCAAAATGCGCATCCAAAGTCCAAACACTCCCTAAGTATATATGCCTGTTTCACATTCTCAAACAAAAAGTCGAGAAACTAACAGACCTGATGACCAGGTGGACTAATGTGATAAATGCAGAAGTTGTGGAGTAGCAAGGAAGCTGATTCGGGAGCCATAAAGAGTCCTTGGAAACATGACGTGTCTGTCCATCATTTGCATAAGAAAATATAAAATACTTTCTAACATACATTAAGAAAAATACTATGTTACAATAGAAGATATAGAGTTGCTTACGGTTTAGAGCTAAATCAGGATAAGTAATCAATGGTGGCTTTTCTTGATTTCCATACACAGTTACAGACACAGAACCGCAGCCAGTCCGAATGATATGTTCCTGAATAAATAAAGATTCTAAATTGAAGAGAATAACAAGGTAAAAACGAGGTTCAACCAAATGAGATTTCAGCAAATATCATTATATAATGCAAATTTTGAAAGCATATACAAATAGTATCTCAAACAAAAGGTTCCAACAAAACGATATGGTTGTGCAACTATAGTACAACTTTAAAGGTTGATCGTGTTCTATACTAGTCATGTACCCTAACAAATATGGTTTTATCCTTGACAAGAGATAACATAATTGGCACATTAATCTCTTAAAATGCAACAACCAAATTACGTGAATAATCACTCGGTGAAAGCAATGACAAACATCCCTTAAGGGTCGAAATAATAGGATCCGAAGAGGCACTAATCGTCATTATCGATTATGCTTAAACATATTGCACATTGTATCGATAAATAAATGTTTCTCATATTTAAACAGGTAATCTATATCAAGTTTAAGGGCATATATAGGACCTTGCCGGGAAGATGGATAGTTGGCAAATCAACGGCAATGGAATGACCGGTATATGCCATGGCCGCGGTGTCTGTGTCCGATGGAACCCAAGAAACCCTTCCTCTTCTTTTTCTCTCTACTTTCTTCCTTTATGATAGATTTTTTTTTTCCCTCTATATAATTCTTCACCAATCTTTATAAGTACTAACTATTTGTGGTTAATATACCAACCGATTTTCCCTCCATTTCCCTTTTTTCGTGCCTTAAACGTTATTCCGCTTACAAATACTTTTGTATACACAAAAAAGGTAAAACTATATTGCGATATTAGAGTACACAAAAAAAATGACAAAAAGCAACAAATAACTCACAATCATTGAAGTGCCATTAATTCATAAATAAAAAGAACCAATTTTCGATACAAAACTTGATGCACATACTGCGATTGCACAGATTACATAATTTGCAGACCACCCCAGATTCTCTCTGATTTTACCCTAATAAGTAATCAGGCTGACCTCGACTCAAACGACCAATATTCTTCTTGATCGTATAGGAGGTTCCCAAATGTTTTCAACGCATTTTGAATTGTTGGGTCCTTGAAACATTGCAACGGCGACCATTGAATGAGTACTTGAGAGTGATGTCGAGATCACGAGGATTTTTCTTGTTCTGTGTCACGGTCATTGTTCCGGTAATAAACTCACCTTGGCATATAGTCAGTACGTCTTCAAGATATAACACCGTTTGTTTCCAATGTGTGGTCCTTGATTTTGGACCTATATTAGAAGTAACAAAAGAACAAGATCAAAATTAAGTCATTTTGACCACAGAGCACATATGGAAGTATCTTTTCTAAGCATTCACCCGCAGAAACAATTTAACCACTAGCAAGAAGTCATGGAGCTAGAATACTACTAACCTGTAGAGAATCCTGTCATCTTGTGGCACACACTAAAAGATACGTCAAAGTATGCCACAAGAGCATGGATGTAATCATCACGTTCAGCCACAAGCTTGAAAGGAGCTGTAAAGGATGCATCCCCAGACGTCATCTTGGATATATTCATGCTCTGTATGATCAATTAAATCAATGTCAAACAAGGACATGTGGTCGCAAAATTTTAACTCGAGTTGACAATTTTGACCCATTTACTTATATGTGGATTCCGGTTATGTTTTAACTCTAACATGTAAGAGGAGTACAAGATAAGCTAAAGTACATATTTTTAGTTCATAAACTAGATGAAATAAATATTTATAACAATCATATTTGACATAATAGCACAAAAAGTGTTTCTGTATAGCCCGACCCGTTTTGACCAGTTACCCAACCCACTCGACCAACACATTTTTCCACCTCTAAATTCTACCGAAAAAGAAATGTAAAGGGTACGTGTATATATCCCACCTTTAGTAACACGGAATTTGTAACAATCTGATTGTGGTCAACTGTGTCGACAAGAGGTTCCATCATGGACTGCTTCCTGATGCAGCTCATGTCAAAGCCGTATACATTCTTCCAAACTGTGCCATAACAAACAAATCCAGATGAAAATGAATAAAATTTGCGGATTTGTTATAAAAACAGAAGCTGTATCAAGAGGTATCAGCTTACATTCTATCTTGTCATCTTTGTACTCAGAATCCTCTATGGCCGTCAGATGGAGAGTGGCATTATCAGGTAGCACAATTCCATCCTTAACCTGTGTAGAACAAATGTCAATTAGCATTTAACGAGTTTCATAAAAGCAAGTTCGAAAAGTAATCTGCCGAATTTCACATGTGAGTGAGATTACAAGATTCCAAAATGAGAGGTAAACCAAAAGACACAAGGGAGATGAAACTTACCAACCACTTATCTCGAGCATACAAAACCGTATTCAACATGTTCTCGTATAATAGAAAGTACCCCATCCATTCCGAAATAATAATATCCACTTGCGGAACTGGAAGGTCTATTTCTTCAACTTTTCCCTTCAAGACAGTTATAACTGTAACATTGAGAAAAAGATGACGATTTAGTTTCCTAGTAAAGAGTAAGGATCAAATGAGAAATAAAACTAAAATGAGAAGGATGAGAAGAAACCACAACCGCACATTTTAGATGCACCTACAAAAGTAGATGCATCTCCACTTAATTCTTTTTTCCTTATTTGAAATATGTGGCCAGGAATATTTCTCACTCTTCTCATTTGATTTTCTCTTCTCACTAGATCTCTTCCCTCCTAGTTAATTCAAACTCGAAGAAATGCAGGACCTCAAATTTCAAAGATGTTATTACCGTTTGAATAACCATTCGCTTTAACAATCTCTTTTGCCATGTCAGCCATCTGTGAGCACTCGATCTGCAAACAAACAACTTGTTATACTTAAAATCGACAAAAAAGGAACAAACTTTAAGTTAATAAACAGCTTGGATTTTGTATGTTTATATAGTACTACAGTGAAACAGGATACATACAGCATAAACATGTTTTGCTCCAGCTTTCGCACAGAAGAGGGATAGTATGCCTGTCCCGGCACCAACATCGAGAACAATTTTGCCATTGAATAAATGTTTGTTCTTGTAGATAACGTTTTGGTAAGTCTTGGTTCTCACCACGTCCTTAAGCATTTCCTGACATCACAAAAAAAAAAACAAATAATTCAGCACAAACTTTAGAATGAGGTTTTATGCGTGATAGTCATGTCTGTCCCATGCTAGAGACACTGGGTTTACCTCGTGAATACCTGCAGCCACAAAAATAAGAAAAACAAAGAAGTGTAAGAAGATATTACAGAGTAAAAGAAATGAAAAAATAATAGTAACAGTTCATATAACTTATCGATAACTGGTTGCATCTAATACTTAAACATACTATCAGTTTTACGTTACGAATAAGCACCTTTTATGTTATTCTTTAGTTTTATTTTGTTAGCTAATATAGTGAATCATAATACAACATTGAGCTTCTTTAGAGGGCTTATTACTAAAACGCTATATTTGGTCACTTATAAGCTTATTAAATGGGCTTATTAGCGTATTGTAACTTCAAACAAAATAAGTGGGTGAAGGTTTATCAGCTTATTGTATTATCCAATAGCTTGCCCAAACACTTCTCAAATAAGCCCAAAAAGGACCTAATTAGCTAATACTACAAAATCAACTTTTGAGCTTTGTGAAACTGTTTCAAATAAGCTAATCCAAACACCCCTTTACACGAACAATCAAAGATAACTGAAAAGTAGAAACTTGGGGGTGTTTGTCTTAGCTTATCTGATGGGCTTTATGAGTTTTTTTCAGTAAGTTCCTTTTTTAAGGCTTATGAGCTTATCAAGTTGAGCTTAAATAAGCTACAAGATCAAGTTGATAAGCTTATTACTATAAGCCATTAGATATGAGCTTAAAGGCTAATACACTCATCAAATTAAGCTAAGACACTCGTTAAATTAGCTAAGGTGGTGTTTGTGCTAGCTTATTGATGGGCTTATAACCTTATTAAAAATAAGCTCATAGGCTCATTATTATTGACTTATGAGCTTATCCACTTGAGGCTGTAACTTATATAAGTGGATAAACTCATAAGCACATCAAATAAGCTTAATAACATTACTTTTTACACTTATCACAGTAAAAGCAAATCCAAACTCACTTCCCAACTGCTTATTAATAAGAAGAAAATAAGCAATCCCAAAGACCCTTTAACTAAAAAGTGCTTATTAATAAGAACAAAAGAAGCAAATCCCAAAGACCCTTTTAAATAATCAGCTGAAACATACCAAAGTGAGAGTAGGAATCAAAGTAATAATCAGCACTGGTCTTATCACCAGCAATATCAGACATGACAGAATCTTGTCCTTGTTCTTGAAGGTTTAAGGTACCATTCATTGCTTCTTCAATAGTTTCATCTGCATCTTGGTACTTATGAGCGTCTGTCATTGTTTTGTTTTGAGGTTTGAGTGTCTGTTTTTTAGGTTTTTAGATAAAGAGAGTGGCTGATGGAAGTACAGTGGGGTTTTTTTAGGGTTTAGGACGTACAGCCAGTTGCTGTTTTTTTATGTAAAGAAAAACCCTTTTATGTTTTGTCGACATGACACCAAGCTAGGTGGGTAAGTGGTTAAGATGGAATACTGTCTACACACGTTTTCGTCGACGCATGTAAAATATTTTATTTAAACAACACTAAAACAACGCGAATACTTGTGCATAAGGGGGTTGGCAACACAAGTGGGGAGGCACGGTACGGGGTGGTTCCCGTGCGGGAACACCGCCGCTGTTCCATCGGTACCGCACGGGGAGGTTGTTTTGCGGGGAAGTTTACCGCACGAGAAAAAAAAACGAACGTTGGAAATGGACCGTTGGAGCTTAACGTCTCTTTTTTTTTTTTTTTTTTTTTTTTTCGCTATTTTATTGTTTTGAAAATTGAAATGAGACAAAAAAAAAAAAAAAAAAAAAAAAAAAAAAAAAAAAAAGCCGCATAGAAAATTTACGATGGGAGCAAAAAAAAATAGGGATCCTCGAAAAAGTGGTCGTGGATCGAGAGGTGGATTGAGAGCGCAATTCGTCCTCGAATTCAATCACACCGGTCACGAATCATCTTCTTCACAACCCGGTTACCACGGGATCGAGCAAGAAAAGAAAGTCGTCGGGAGTCAAGTAGCGCTCAAACACCAACAAACGAGACGCCAATAAACGTGGAAGATTTCGACTGTGATCTTACCCGGAACCTCAACGAGAACCCACTCCATCACGTTCAACCAAAAGGCAAAAAAAGTGGTTCTGGAGATTCAAGCCGAAGTTCGATGCGTGATACCCTTGCAAGTTACACGGCCGAAGAAAGTTTAATGCAGCGCAGTTGTTGAGTTCAAAAGAAAAAAGACGAAGAATATTTCAAGTTTATTGATGGGGACTGTCTACAATCGTGACATGAATTGTTATGGACCCGCACGACAATATCTCGGGGCCCGGCTTTTAAGCAAGTTCGTCATCGATCGGAAAGCAAGATATGCGCCATAATACGGGTGGCCGTGTAGTTTGTAGGATTAATGTTGTTAAGTTTAGGTTTATGAATTTTAGTTATTTTATGTTTTTTAATTAATATTTTAATGTTATTTAATTTTAATGAGATTTTAGTCTTTTAATAAATTTTAATAGAACTAAAAAAAAAAAAAAAAAAAAAAAAAAAAAAAAAAAAAAAAAAAAAAAAAAAAAAAAAAAAAAAAAAAAAAAAAAAAAAAAAAAAAAAAAAAAAAAAGGTGAGTGAAGGGTGAGTGGTGTGATGCCAACAAAAAATGGGTGAGTGAAGAAAAAAGTGGGAGAATGATGTGGCATAAGGGGATTGGTTGTAAGTGAATGAAGGGATTTGGGGTGAGGGGTGTGTTGTCAACCCCCTAACAATGAGATTTTAACGATAAACAGTTATAATTAAAATATTTGGATTGAAATGTGGATTGAAACTAAAAGCAAGAATAAAATTAATCAATAAAATACTAAAAAAATAAATATAAATGATTAAAACAAAAAACTTAATGATTAAGATATCACAATTATACAAAACTCATGTTAGTTTGAAGAGTAAAATACACCGTTGGTCCCTAAACTTTCCACGAAACATCACCAGGCACCCTAACTTTTCAAAATCGTCGCCTGGCGTCCAAAAGTGTGGTTTTAGTGGCCGAATGCGTCCCTTGACCAGAAATTGTGAGGTCAACGCACGTTTTATATTCTAGTTTCAGGGGCATAATAGTCCAATCACTATTTAATTATATCTAACCCAAGCTAAACCCGACAGTCAAGTTGAGGGACCAAATGTGAACACTCAACTTAATAATTGGCGGCAGTTTAAGTATCACAACGATAACGTAGACAAATTGAGGGACCAACCGTGTATTCTCTGACACGCTATACTTCACGTCTACATGCGTGTATACTTCCAACAAATAATGGGGAATCGAAGAGATTAAAAAACGCTTCTAAAATTTAATGCAGACTCTTCGTTTTCCCCATTATTTGTGTATATATTGGTTAGTTCTGCATGTTTGCCGCATACCAACTTCATAATGGGTCAACATCAAAACACATCAACCACCAATACCACGATTCGACTTGAAATCATGTTGTCCGGAAACAAACGAGCAAGAGCAGTGCGGATGCTATCCAAAGACGAGGTATTGAGCCAAGACCAACTACTGAAGCACCAGAAGCCCTGTGTCTAAGAAAACAAAGTCGGGCCAATGTGCCAATATTAAAGGGTGATGAGTACGCTGGTATGACTGAGCGCATGGAACAGGGAGGAAGATCAAGGACAAGGAAGAAGCAAGAGAGAAGAAAAGGAGCAAAGGAGGATTAGGAAAGGACAAGGTCAAGGAGTTTGGCAGAAGGAAAGCCATGCTGTTGTGAAAGGAAGGAAACGCTTTCTGCAGGCGCAAAGGCACTTGGGAAAGCTAGCTTAGGAAATTCAGAAAAAAAATGGATACACAAAATCAGGTTGAACCTAAGGGATGGAGAATCCTTAGACAACTTAGATTATGATAATTTACATTTGGCATACGCCTCGGATTAATCTCATTTGGCATACGCCTCGGATTAACTCATTATGTACTGCAACATATTATAAATGATAATTTTAATCTTGATTTTGCCAAGTTTTTGCTTTCAATTGCATGTTTGCATCTGCATTTGCAGTTTAGCGGTGTTTGGATTTAAGCAGTTTGACTTTCACAAGTCACATACACACCCAATAATAGATGACTGTTTAGATTTGTATCACACTTTGTTTGGCCAGTTGACCTACTATAAGTCAAGTATCCAAATGCTAAATGCTAAAAACTCAATGTCTTAACTCATTTTCATTGTTGTTTAAAATGTGCGGGTGACGAACCACAATCGATTGATTTCATGTTGTACAACCATTACAAACTTCACTACATCTTAGTTAGTTAGATTGAATGTTATGTGTGCTGAGATGTTCAAACTCTATGTTTTTATTGAATTTAATTGAAGTAGGGTTAGATATTAATCATACCCTAGTTGCAAATGTGGTTGGACTATTTTGCCCTTGGAAAATGTACCAAAACTGAGCGTTGACCTCACAATTTCTGGTCAAGGGACGCATTCGCTACTAAAACCACACTTTTGGACGCCAGGCGACGATTTTGAAAAGTTAGGGTGCCTAGTGATTTTCGTGGAAAGTTTAGGGACCAACGGTGTATTTTACCCTAGTTTGAAATTTATTCAATAATAACAACTGTTTTTTAAAAACGATTCATTTTCATCGACTACGAGCTATCAACTACAGTATGAACTACCTATAATGAAAAAAAAAAAAAAAAAAAAGTCGTAACATGATGTGTTATATAGTAGTTTGTAGATTAATTTTTAAAAAATATTAATTGGGATTAAATAAAAAAAAATCTCCATTTTTAAGAAACTATGTATACATATTTTTAAAATTATTAATGAGAACTAGGGGTGGCAATTTGAGTTGTGCCCGGGTTTGCGGGTTTGGGTTGGTGGATTGGTGTGTTCAGACCTGTTTAGTTAATCGGGTCAAGAAGTCAACCCTAACTTTAACACATTTATTAAACAGGTTAGTCGTGCCGCCCTGTTTATGATTTGTATATGATCTAATGGGACATATCGAACATATTAAGTTCTATGTTAGAAACATTATAGGCAACATGATAAATATTTTGCTATACATATTTACCATTATCAAATATTTCAAAAAAACGAAGTATATATCATAAGATAGAGATATAAAATAGTTATGTCTTATTATAATGAAATTAAACACATAACTTCTAATAATCAATATTTTTAATGCACTTTTATACGGGTTGACGTGCTGTATTTGGGTTAAGAATCTCAACCCAAACCTAACTTATTTATTAAACAGGTTAGTCGTGTCGAACTATTTCAAACCCTAACTTGTTTAGCCTCGAACCTAACTCGTTTATTTTCTTGTCAGGAATTGTCATTCCTAATGTGAACGTTGTTAAGTCAACTACTATTTCATTAAGAAAACAAACATTGCTTGGATTCTTATGTAGTCAAGTAAACAAATTTGAAAGTTATGTTTTAGGGTTAATAGACAAAAAAGTAACTATATTTTACAAAAAAGTTCGCATAAGTTACTCAACTTTCAAATTGTTCATCTAAGTTACTAAAGTTTATTTGAAATTTGTCCTAAGTTACTAAAGTTTTTTTTTGTTCATCCAGGTTACTCATGTTTACGAGTTTGTTAAATATGTTACTGAATTTTGTAAATGATAACATTGCTTATTTTTTTAATACAAAACGGTCCTTGTGGTTAGTCATGTTTCACGGATTTAATCCCTAGACCACTATTTCTGTTAGTTTGACCTTTATTTATTTATTTATTTATTATTATTTTTTTTTTACGTTTTCGCTCGTTTTCTTACATTTTTTTCGTTTTCAACCGTTTTTATACGTTTCCCTCCGTCCTCATACACTTTTATTCGTTTTCATCCGTTCTTATACATTTTCATCCATTTTTATACGCTTTTACTAGTTATTCTTACGTTTTCTTATGTTTTCATACGTTTTCTTATGTTTTCGTCCATTTTTTTACGTTTTCCTACGTTTTCGTCCGTATTTTTTCAGTTTTTATACATTTTCGTCTGTTTCCTTACGTTTTCGTCCGTCTTTAAATGTTTTCGTCCATTTTCATACGTTTTCGTCCGTTTTTATACATTTTCATACGTATAAAAAAGGTTGAAAACAGATAAAACCGGATGAAAACGTATAAAAACGGTTGAAAACGAATAAAAACATATGAAAACGTAAAAAAACACGAAAACGTAAGAAAACGTATGAAAACATAGGAAAACGGACGAAAACGTAAGAAAAACGATCAAAATAACAGAAATAGCGGTCTAGGGACTAATTCCGTGAAACCCGACTAACCACAAGGACCGTTTTGTATTTAAAAAATAACAAGTGTGATCATTCACAAAGTTTAGTAACATACTTAACAAACCCGTAAACATGGGTAACCTGGATGAACAAAAAAAACTTTAGTAACTTAGGACAAATTTCTAGGAAATTTTAGTAACTTTTTTGTGTAATACGCAAACATTAGTAACTTAGATGAACATTTTGAAAGTTGAGTAACTTAGGAATTTTTTTGTAAAGTATAGTTACTTTTTTGTCTATTAACCCTAAGTTTTAAAAAGGTATCTTAAGTTTTTAAGTTTTAAGAAAAAAATACTTTTTTGCTTTATATACAATAGAGATAGAGTAGAGCTAGAGATACCATTTTGACTCAGTTTTAAAGTTGTCTAATATAGATGAGTAAAAATAATTCACTTTTTGGTTGAGGAGAACATGAAGATAACACATTTGTTAAAAAAAATGCTGCATTACATAATAACATATATTTTTTATGAGGTCAACAAACAATCGAAAACCATCTGCAAATTCAAATGTAACATCGTAATATTGGCTAATTTAAGATTTTATGTGAGAATATTATTAGGACAAATATTTAAAAACTTGTCATGTATATAATATGGGGGTTTAAAAATGGTTTGAGGGTAATATGTTTGTATTTTAAGCGAGAAATTTAGTTTTAAAGAATATTTTAGAAATTAAACATTACTCATTTTTAATATTTTTAAGTTTTAAGCAAATTCATATTTGATTTATCGATATGTTTGACGATGGTTCGGAGATGGGGCTAAAGCTGGAGCTGAGTTGGAAGCTGAAGCTTATATTTTTATAAAGTTGTTTGACGAATTAGTTGACTTACAGCAGGAGGTACGCTCGCGTTGTGGCTTCGTGCCATCCTACCAGCCGAAAAAACTCGATGGCGCACAGTTACGCTGGTGGCGCCATCTTGCCTTGCGCCGTGGTGGCCAGCCAGCGCCGTGGCTTTTCCAAATATTTTTTTCTCTTTTTTTTCTTTTTTTTTGAAAAATCCGACCGTTTGTAATGTCTATATGACCGTTTTTGTTTTATTTTTTTTCCATTTAATATATTAAAACCTTAAAATTTAACCCTTTAAAAATATTATAAATACCCCTTATTATTTCATACTTCACACACACTTCCAATATATTACTATTCTCTGCTTCTCTTATTTTTTTTTCCATCCAAAATGAACCCAAACTCACCATGGATTAACAACATGCTAAACGACCCGTCAAACCAAATGTCGGGCTCGTCTTCGAATCCCGCCAACAATCCGGGCTTGTCTTCAAATCCATACCCTCAAGCGGGTTACTTTCCCTCCTACCAAAACCCATATATGAATCCCGAAGAACAAATGTTATTTAGTCAATGAAAATTACAACAACAACAATATACTCAATTTACTCAACCACAACAAACAAACCAAGCCACCCCTTCCCAACCAAATTCGGACCATGCATCCTTCCATCTAGTAGACGAAGACATCGATGAAGATGATGATGAAGAAGAAGAAGTGGTCCCGACCCCGACCTAAAAAAAACGAGGACAAAGACGATGGCGAATAAGTCAAAGACAAAGACGAAGTCGAAGAAAACCAACAAAGACAAAAACGAGGACAAAGACGATGGCGAAGAAGTGGTCCCGTCCTGAGCTCGATCTTTTTGGAGCCAAGACGAGGAGTATCTTTTGGCGGAGTGTTTCATTCAAATTTCCGAGGATCCAAAAATGGGTGCGGATCAAGAAAGGGATACGTTTTAGTACAAAGTGCTCGACGCATACAACAAGGAAGCCAAGAGGCTCAACTATACTATTCGTACCAAAAACATGTGATGGGAAAATGGACTCCAATGAATAAAGATGTCAAGAAGTGGAATACGGTAGTGGATGAAACGGCTGTTATGAGTGGGGAGAATGATAGATATTTTATGACCTGTTGTCATATATTTTTTAAAAAAACAACGGGTTATGAGTTTAGACACATGACCGCTTGGGACTTTTTGAAAGACAAGCACAAGTGGAAAATTTCCGACTCGACTTTGGCAAGACGTAATCGTCTTCGGGTTACGAGCGAGGAGCCGAGCATTTTGGAGCAGACGCGTTGCCACGGCCAGACGGCATGTACCGGATTTCTAAGGGTCAACGCTCGTCGCTCGTAAACTCGACCGCTAGTTCTGGTTCAAACCCCACAATGTTTCAAGAAATGTTGCAACAACAATACAAGTTAGACCGCAAGGCAAAGATTGATGTTCTTGAACGAGAGTCACTCGCAAGAGTTACTTTATATGAATCTCAAAGGGTTGCTGAGGAGATGCGAGTGCTACAAATGGAAACAAGCAAGATGGATCCGATCAACGCGACGGTCGTGAAAGCCTAACAAGCACGAATCCGGGCAAAATATTATACCGACGAGGAGTAGGCTTTTTATTTCTATGTTTATGTATTAGGTTTTTATTTTTATGCAATTTTTTTCTTTTTTTTTTTTTTTTTTATGTAATGTGTGTTTTTTTTTTAATTAATGGAGGTTATTTTAGTTAATATTGTGCATGTTTTATTTTATGTAAAAAAAATAATAAAAAAAAGGACGACGGCACCACATTTTCTGGTGCCAAGGGTTAAGTCAAAATGAGGTGCCATGAGATTTCTAGTGCCATGAAGATTTTTGCTGATGTGACAACACTTTTTTTCCATGACACCACCTCCACGACACGAGGACACGATGCTCTTAGGCTTTGGTGGCCTTATGACTTATGAAAGCTTACATAAGCCTCTATGACAAACAGAGCTTATTTTAAAAGTTTAAGCTCTTGTAACCTTGTGCCAAACGGAGCTTATGAGAGGTGTACCAAACACCCCTGAAACCAACCACACACACAATCAAGTAGTGATATCTAAGCAGTCCAAAGCCTCTTCTTCTCTCTCTCTATCTGTGAAAGTAAACTCTCAAACGATCGGCGACATTTCATTGTTTTCGGTAAACCCTTTATTATTTTCCTAAACTCACATATATTTTATTAAACCCCTTTTCATATTTCATTTCATTTCAAGGTTTTAAGATTTATATTTGCTTAGATCTTTATATGACTATATGTTAAAAATTTTCATTTCTTGTTATATCATTGACCAATTTTTATCATTGATTTGTTATTTTTAGTGGCGGCTTGTTGTATTTATTTTAGGGTTCTGTTTTTTTATAGTCATTTTTTTTAGAGTTGCTTACGGTTTAGAGCTAAATCAGGATAAGTAATCAATGGTGGCTTTTCTTGATTTCCACACACAGTTACAGACACAGAACCGCAGCCAGTCCGAATGATATGTTCCTGAATAAATAAAGATTCTAGATTTAAGAGAATAACAAGGTAATGAGATTTCAACCACTATCATTATATTACGCAAATTTTGAAAGCATATACAAATAGTATCTCAAACAAAAGGTTCCAACAATACGATATGGTTGTGCAACTATAGTATAACTTTAAAGGTTGATGATCATGTTCTATTAGTCATGTACTCAGTGGATACGGTTTTTTCCTTGACAAGAGAGAACATAAATTGGCACATTAATCTCTCTTAAAACGCAACCAAACACCCAGGAAATCAATGCCAAACATCCCCTCGAGGTCAAAATCGTAGGATTTGAGGAGGCATTAATCGTCATTAAAGATTCTGATTATTAAAATTGCAGAAAATCTAAATAGATGATTGTGTGTGAACATTTCAAATAAATGTTCAAATAGGTATGACCTTGCCGGGAAGATGGATAGTTGGCAAATCAACGGCAATGGAATGACCGGTATATGCCATGGCCGCGGTGTCTGTGTCCGATGGAACCCAAGAAGCCCTTCCTCTTCTTTTTCTCTGCTTTCTTCCTTTGTGATGGATTTTTTTTTTTTTTTTTTTTTTTTTTTTTTTTTTTTTTTTCTTAACCAATCTTTTTAAGTACAAACTATTTGTGATTAATATACCAACCGATTTTCCCTCCATTTCCCTTTTTTCTTGCCTTAAGCTTTATTCCGCTTACAAATACTTTCGCGTAAAAACTTGACCCTTTTGATTATAATGACAAAAAGGCATTACTATGATATAAAACACAGATCACTCACAACCATCAAATAACTCACAATCATCAAAATGCCATTAATTCATAAATGAAAAGAACCAATTTTCGATACAAAACTTGATGCACATACTGGGATTGTACAGATTACATAATTTTGCAGACCACCCCAGATTCTCTCTGATTTTTCCCTAATAAGTAATCAGGCTGACCTCGACTCAAACGACCAATATTCTTCACGATCGTGTAGGAGGTTCCCAAATGTTTTCAACGCATTTTGAATTGTTGGGTCCTTGAAACATTGCAACGGCGACCATTGAAAGAGTACTTGAGAGTGATGTCAAGATCACGAGGATTTTTCTTGTTCTGTGTCACTGTCATTGTTCCGGTAATAAACTCGCCTTGGCATATAGTCAGTACGTCTTCAAGATATAACACCGTTTGTTTCCAATGTGTGGTCCTTGATTTTGGACCTATATTAGACATAACAAAAGATCAAGATCAAAATTAAGTCGTTTCAAGTGGGCTTTGGAAAATCGTAGTGGTTACTAGATGTGGCACGCCCCATTCACTTATGAATGGGTCAACTTGGTTGTGTTTGCTCTCAATTGGGTCAAATAAAAGATGGTAAATCAAAGAGCACATATGGAAGCATCTTTTCTAAGCATTCACCCCGAGAAACAATTTAACCACTTGCAAGAATTACTGAACTAGAATACTACTAACCTGTAGAGAATCCTGTCATTTTGTGGCACACACTAAAAGAGACGTCAAAGTACGCCACAAGAGCATGAATGTAGTCATCACGTTCTGCCACAAGCTTGAAAGGGGCTGTGAAGGATGCATCCCCAGAAGTCATCTTGGATATATTCATGGACTGTATGATCAATTAACTCATTGTTAGATAAGGACATGTGGCCATAAGATTTTAACTCGGGGTGACAATTTTGACCCATTTACTTATATGTAGATTCCGGTTATGTTTTAACTCTTAACATGTAAAAGGAGTACAAGATAAGCTAAAGTACATTTTTTTAGTTCATAAACTACAAGAAATAAATATTTATAATAATCATATTTGACATAATAGGACAAAAAGTGCTTCTGTATAGCCCGACCCGTTTTGACCACTTACCCAACCCACCCAACCAGCCCATTTTTCCACCTCTAATTTCTACCGAAAATGAAATGTGAAGGGTACATATATATCTCCCACCTTTAATAACACGGAATTAGTAACGATCTGATTGTGGTCAACTGTGTCGACAAGAGGTTCCATCATGGACTGCTTCCTGATGCAGCTCATGTCAAAGCCGTATACATTCTTCCAGACTGCGTGTAACAAACAAATCTCAATGAAAAATGAAGATTAAGACAATTTGTGGATTTGCTATAAAAACAGAAGCTATATCAAGAGGTATCAGCTTACATTCGATCTTGTCATCTTTGTACTCAGAATCCTCTATGGCCGTCAAATGGAGAGTGGCATTATCAGGTAGCACCATTCCATCGTTAACCTGTGTAGAACAAATGTCAATTAGCATTTAACGAGTGAATGAGATTACAAGATTCCAAATGAGGCGCAAACCCAAAAACACAAGGGAGATGAAACTTACCAACCACTTATCTCGAGCATACAAAACTGTATTCAACATGTTCTCGTATAATAGAAAGTACCCCATCCATTCCGAAATAATAATATCTACTTGCGGAACTGGGAGGTCTATTTCTTCAACTTTTCCCTTCAAAACAGTTATAACTGTAACATTGAGCAGAAAGACGACAATTTAGTTTCCTAGTTAACTCAATACTCGAATAAATGCAGGACCTCAAATTTCAAAGATGTTATTACCGTTTGAATAACCATTCGCTTTAACAATCTCTTTTGCCATGTCAGCCATCTGTGAGCACTCGATCTGCAAACAAACAGCTTGTTATACTTAAATTCGACAAAAAAACGTATCTGTGGATTATGTATGTTTATATAGTACTACAGTGAAAACAGGATACATACAGCATAAACATGTTTTGCTCCAGCTTTCGCACAGAAGAGAGATAGTATGCCTGTCCCGGCACCAACATCGAGAACAATTTTGCCATTGAATAAATGTTTGTTCTTGTAGATAACGTTTTGGTAAGTCTTGGTTCTCACCACATCCTTCAACATTTCCTGTGCACGAAAAAAGTATATTACTTTTTAATATTTTTGACACAATAAAATTTTTAAAAAAAATGATAAAAAAACGTGGGATGCTAAAGCTAAAGACACTGGACTAACCTCGTGAATACCTGCAGCCACAAAAACAAAGCAAGAAAAAGAAGTGTAAGAAAACATTACAGAAACAAAGAAACAAAAGATAGCAGTAACAGCTTATAACGTATCAAAAACTGGTTTGTGTTATTGCATCTGATATTAAAACATAGTAGTATTAGTTTGCACCAACATATAAGCACCTTTTACTTTACTCTTTAGTTTTATTTTGCTAATAGTGAATCACAATACAATATTTAGCTTCTTTTGAGGGCTTATTACTAATACGCTATAATTGGTCACTTATTAGCTTATTAAACGGGCTTATTAGTGTATGTAACTTCAAACAAAATAAGGGGATAAAGGTTTATCAGCTTATTATATTATACAATAGCTTGCCCAAGCACTTCTCAAAAAGCCCGTTAAAAATACCCCAACACAAGCCCAAAAAGGACCTTATTGGTTTAATATATAAAACAAAATCAACTTTTGAGCTTTGTGAAACTGTTTCAAATAAGCTAATCCAAACAACCCTTTACACGAACAATCAAAGGTAACTGAAAAGTAGAAACTTGGGGGAGTTTGTCTTAGCTTATCTAATGGGCTTATGAGTTTTTTTCATCAAGCTCATTTTTTATGTCTTATGAGTTTATATCAAGTTGAGCTCAGATAAGCTACAAGCTCAAGTTGATAAGCTTATTACTTATAAACCATTAGAAATGAGCTTATAGGCTAATACACTCATCAAATTAAGCTCAGACACTCGTTAAATTAGCTAAGGTGGTGTTTGTGCTAGCTTATTTGATGGGCTTATAACCTTATGAAAAATAAGCTCATAAGCTCGTTATTCATGACTTATGAGCTTATATAAGTTCATAAACTCAAGAGGATAAGCTCATAAGCCCATCAAATAAGCTTAATAACATTACTTTTTACACTTATCACAGTAAAAGCAAATCCAAACTCACTTCCTAAACTGCTTCTTAATAAGAACAAAATAAGCAATCCCAAACACCTTTTAGCTAAAAAGTGCTTATTAATAAGAATAAAATAAGCAATCCCAAAGACCCTTTAGCTAAAAAGTGCTTATTAATAAGAAAAAAGAAAAAGCAATCCCAAAGACCCTTTTAACTAATCAGCTGAAACATACCAAAGTGAGAGTAGGAATCAAAGTAATAATCAGCACTGGTCTTATCACCAGCAATATCAGACATGACAGAATCTTGTCCTTGTTCTTGAAGGTTTAAGGTACCATTCATTGCTTCTTCAATTGTTTCATCTGCATCTTGGTACTTATGAGCGTCTGTCATTGTTTTGTTTTGAGGTTTGAGTGTCTGTTTTTTAGGTTTTTAGATAAAGAGAGTGGCTGATGGAAGTACAGTGGGGTTTTTTTTTTTAGGGTTTAGGAAGTACAGCCAGTTGCTGTTTTTTTATGTAAAGAAAAACCCTTTTATGTTTTGTCGACATGACACCAAGCTAGGTAAGTGGTTAAGATACTGTCTACACACGTTTTCGTGGACCCATGTAAGATGTTTTATTTTTAACACTAGCGGTTAGTAGGGTTGCATACCAACGAATTTTTATAGCGGTAAACAGTTATAATTACATTATTTACGGTAGTTGGATTAAAATGCAGATCGGGATCAAGAGCAATAATTGGATTAATCTATAAAATACGAAAAGAAAAATGAATATAGATAGTTAAAACAACAAAACTTACAGTAAACAATAAAAATATTTGCTAACCACAATCTCGTAGATTTTGTTTAAGTATTTCAAATTTATAAAAATGACAATTAGTGAACTCAATAGTTGATCTTGGTGAATCTGATACAACTATTGATCAATAGTTGTATCATATACTAGTTATAATGCCCGCGCACGCGCGGGTTTTTTTTAAAATTTTTTAAATCATATATTTTTATTTATTAAAAAACAAATAATTTAATCTTTGTTTTGTTTGATTTATGATGTTTAATTATAGTTTTTTATTATTAAAGATAATTATTTAAAAATTTTAATCTTATTGTTAATTGCATCTTATCTATATTTTTTGTATTTATCTTACTTGTGTTATGGATAAATAATATTATTACTAAATAAGGTATGGTTTAGTTTTTTTGAAATGGAAAAGTCCCCACTTGGGGTTTTGTTTTATTATATAAAAGATTTTCTCCATCCGCAGACGATTTCTGAAACCTCAATTGCATAAAAAAACAAAGATTCGGTTACCTAGCACTGCATACTTTATTAACAACTTTTTATGCATGCAACGTTATCACACACCTGTTAAAAAAACACATAAGTTTCAAGTATGTTTAAATAACTGTCTCAATAATGGATCTCAGGCAACGTCTCAATTAACTTATATTGCAAACCTAAACGTCCAATCGAATTTTAAAAACCTCTTCAAACTTATCAACCTGAGTAGGGTATGTTTGGCACGGAGCGGTGTGGAGCTTTTTGAGGCGGTGAGCAATGAGCATTTTAAATTCTAGTAGTCGTTTGGCAAAATAGCTGTGAGCTTTGGCTAGTTTTTAGGAAGGCTAATTTCCCGATGCCTCTTTAAGAAGCAGTGAGCGATGAGTTGTGGCTACTGCTCATAGCTCACAGCTACTACTCACTGCTTACCGCTACTGCTCACTGCTACTGCTAACTGTTACTTTTAACAAACGCACCCTATGTATTTCTATCTCATAAAACAAATTATACTAATTCAAATAACTCCTTAACTAATATTGTCTAGCAACGCGTTAACTCCTACTGTATCATGTAACTAAAGCTTAAACCACGCAAACGTAAAACAACAATGATTTAAAACCGAAAACGAACTATAAACATAAAGAATGTAAAGTGAACTCAAAAATTTGGTTATAACAATCATATGCACCCTCTATGCTTTAGCAAATCCGGATAACTCAATGTGCTATCCACATTGCCTTTAGCAAATCTGGAAAAGAAAAATGACCGCTCGAATGACACCCTAAGAATGAACACATTGATATATAAATGTGGCTTTTCATTCCCCACTCCACATTTCTCTGTCAAATGCTCCAGCGCCTCGACATCAATGGAGTAAACCAAACTCGAGTGGGGAGCTAGGGCCATTCATCCGATGCCTTGATACACAAACATCGAAAACAAAAAAAGAGTTTTATCAATAAAAAGTATGGCAAGCTTAATATATAAAAATAGAGATTCAACAAATCTCACAAAAAGTAAGACCAGGAAAAAAAAACTTACCGAGAGAATGCCAATTAATGTGGCCATAGTTTCATTTCTTCTAACCTAAAGTAGAGGGAAGGGGAAAACGACTGCTAAAGTGACAAGAGCGTTTTTCAAGCGGTGAAGCTCGTAAACTCGAGTCGTTGTCCCAACGAGGGTTGAACTGATCTCGTCACTCAAGATCGTGAGCTATGTGAGATGAATAAGGTTTTAAAGAAGATTTGGGTTTGTTTATACTACTAAAGGTTGTTTAAAACTTAAATGAAATAAAAACGAGATAATGAGAAATAAGTTGAACGATAAAAGTAAACATAAGTTGAATAAAACGTAAAGAAAATGAAATAAAAAAAAGTAAGAAAGATTAAGTAAAGAAAAGAAATGAAAATGAAATAAGAAATGTAAAATGTTTTTGGTTTTTAACTTTAATAAATGAAAGAAAAGAAGAGAAAACGTTTAAAAGAAAAGAAACTAAGTGAAAAGAAAAATAAGCTAAGCTAAAAAGATTTAACGAAAATTCGACAGAGTAACGGTAGGAAATGAAATAAAGAAAACTCCACTCGATAAACGATGGAGAGTAAATAAGCCTAGCTCGGCTTGTAAAAGAAAAGAAGGTAGAAAAGAAAATAACAAAACTCGCAAGACTAATCTCATACTCGCTAGGGTTTCCATCCATACTCGCTAGGGTTCAAAATAACACCATACTCGCTAGGTAATTGGTACCATACTCGCTAGGTTCAAAACAATACTCGCTAGGATGAAAAAATTAGCAAACTCGCTAGATTTTGCAAAAGTCCATACTCGCTATTAAAATTACCCAACTCGCTAAAAATTCTAACCATACTCGCTAGGTTTCAAAATTCCATACTCGCTACTATTGAACTCATACTCGCTAGATTTAATAAAAACTCATACTCGCTGGAAATTAAAAGAACAAACTCGCTAGACCCTAAACTCAAACTCGCTATCTTTTAGAAAAACTCCATACTCTCTAAACCCTAATATCTAAACTCGCTAGGAACAAAAGTAGAAGCTGCCAACTTTTTTACGTAAAAAAAATGTTTAAAACAAAATAAAAACTTTTGTAAAACTAGGTAATAAGCTAGATAAAAACTTTAAAGAAGCCTTTACAAGCTAACAAAACCCAAATAAGCTCAAGTCATAATCAATAGGCACGAAAATCTCTTTTCATGCAAAGGTGGTGCAAGACTTATGTAAGCTTATTTTGGATCAACATGGAAGTAAAGAAGCTTGAATAAGATGAAAAGCAATAAAAGAAAGATTGAAATAAGCTAAGAAATAAGCAAAGTAAGAAGATTAAGACATAAAGTTAAAAGCTTGCATTAAGAAAACTTTACACTACAACTTGAAATAAAACTAGAAACTAACTAAGGCTAACCAAAAACTAATCCTAAAACTAACCCTAAGACTAACCAACCTTCTAAATGAGGTGGTGATGTTAATTTATAGGCCAAGGCTTTCACATGTTTGTCATTGTTGCACGTTTAGCCCTTGAACCTTTACAATTCATGATATTGCACGAAAACTAAGTTACAAACTACTCAACGTTCTTAAACATTAAACGTAACACTAATGTAACTTGAGGATTCGAGTTGACGTTTCTTCCAAAGGTCTTCAAAGGATTTAAAAGCGACATCTTGCTCAAATGTGGAGGACAAGTGTCTCATGAATTTTTCTTCGAGCCTTTAAGGAATACATTTGTCTTGGGCTTTTCTTAAGTAGATATCATCTTTGACTCGGCTCTTTGACACTTTTCCACATCTCGTGCTCGTATTAGGCTTTTTGGTTGATTTATGTGTCATTTATGCAATATCCTTCCCTGCACGATCACAAACACAAAAACACGATATCTTTGGCGTTTAACGTTAGTTTTTGGTCTTTTTAGCAATTAAACTAAGGTCAAAAGTATGTGTAAAATAGCACATACCATAAAGCGATGAGATTTATCGCGTCATCGCCATTAACATCCTTTAATTGGTCCTTCGGAGCAGAAGAGTTATACACCTTGTCTAACAATCCTTGCTCCACTTGTCTATCATACTTATCTCCGTGGTCACATAAAGTTACCATTCAATGTGAGTTGATACCACAGGTGGAGAAGACACAGTTAGCCGAGGCGCAGTCTCTTTATCGGCTGACAAAGACTTACAATATGTTATTTGACCTTGCAAATACATATTAAATTTCTTGGCTGAAACGTTGCATTCTTTTCGCATGATATTAAAAACCTGTTAATTCATTCTTACATCGTAACAAAAACCTGCCATCAAGTGTCAAACATAACCTGTATATCGATTTCTTCCATCCTCATCACCTATATAATTAAGTCCACTTGCCACCTAAATGCAAAAAAGGACTATCCATTAATAACTTAAGCAACAATATTTATACACAATTTTGTCACACTAAAATTAAGACTCAACTAGCAAGAATTGATTTGGTTACACAAAAAAAATAATAATAATAACAAAAAAAAAATAAAAAAAAATAATAAAGTAAATAATGATTACCATACCAAAACCAAGACTGACAAAGGGAGCATGCCATAATTGCCAATCAACTACCGTCTAGATTAGATTTACAAAAACAAAACTACCCTACGCTAATGCTCGATAATATCAAATATTAATAAATATAAACAAAATCTGCACCTGTGCTGCAAGCCACCTTTTTGGCGAAAGGTTTTTGAAGCACCATACACACAGTTCCGATAATGACAACATCAATGCACAACAAAAACAAAATTCATACATAAGACATCCCCTGAACAAAAAATTGTATCAAATAACATTAAAACATATGACCATTCAAACCAAATTTATACAATAACACGTTGTCCCCATACCAAAGAAAAACTATTCTAGACACATGAGATTCTAAAAAAAACAAAAATAAATAAGTTTTCTTCTTTCAATTAATAGCATATACAAAAACACGCGTCGCTCAATATACAGACCATTTATCCTGAAACTCCAACCCAGCCTAGATACATAGGGTCACGACATTCGGGTCAACCCAATAAGATATAATGACATATTAACANTAGTTATCAATTTTTAACTGAATTTTATTCTTTACTTTAATGTGATAACCAAATTATATAAATTGCTTAAGTCCTGTGATTTAGTAATTATAACCTGAACTGAAGTCCTAATGTTTAAAGAATATTTTGTGCATAAATAGGTAAGGAACTTAACTTTAATAAAACTTTTAGAGGGAATTTTAATATCAAATAAAATTGTGAGTATAATCGGAGCTTTGTTACGGTTTGATAAAAATGCACGTCAATGTCTATAGTGCTAAGTACATCATCACAAAACTTGTGCATTAAAATAAGGTAGGTGCATATGCTAGCTAGACTAGCATACATACAACACTTCCTATTACTTACAGCACTTATGTTTTAAAAATACGAAGCACAAAATAATACAGTATCCTAGGCCATATAGTCTTCTATGAACACATAGAAATCATAGCATTATAAAACACTTGCTCCAAAGTTCAACATTTGTGTCGACATTATTAGGAATTTTTTTCCCTTAACAAATAACCCGATAGACCCAACCCGATAACCCGCAACCCGATAGACCCGTTCCTTATAGGATCGGGTTGCGGGTTAGTTCTTATTTTTCCAAAACCCGATAGACCCGACCAGATAAACCATAAACCCGACTCGATAACCCGATTGACACCCTTAGTTTTCGAATCCTGTCAAAATTTTATGCTAACCACATTTTACTTTCTGTCACATTTTTTGGCTACACATATTTCGCTAAAATATGTTTATGATATGTCATGTATAACTCTCAACAATGTATTAAAGCAAATCATTGGATCATGCAACCCATTGCACCAATCAACCCATTACATGGCTTATAAGCTTTTACAAATACACCCAAAAACATGCCTTTTATCAAAACCACCTATTTACCTCATGATAGTTTGGATGCAAACATACGATTCAGTGAATTCCAAAACCTCACCTATACTTTATCAATACATTATTTTTTTTATCGCTGTCGATTTTGTCAAGTTTTTATGCTAACCACATTTTACATTATGTCAAAAAAAAATTTGCTACACAAGTTTTGTTGAAATATGTTTTTAATATGTCATGTATAGCTCTCAACAACGCAGTAAACCAAATCACTAGATCATGCAACCCATTGCACCAATCAACCCATTACATAGCACATAAGCTTTTACAAATACACCTACAAATCATGCCTCTTATGAAAGCCCTCCTATTGCATGCATCTACCATGTTCAAATAACCAAAAAAAACAAAGCTAAATTAAGCAAAAAAACAATATCAAAATAAAATAATAACTCAAGAAAACACCATATTGGTCCGAAACATTAACCATTGCTAACCACTGCTGCATAAGAACCGAAAAAATGATGCTAGAGTATTGATATTACCTGATGATGATTTGGGTGCAAACCCACGACTGTCACTCCCATTGCAGATATACAACCTGCCAATATCGAAACAATACATCAACCAAACAAAACACCCTATCAGTCATTTAATCATAACCGCTTAACAAAACACATAAAACTCGAGTATCGAACATATCCGATATCAAATATGGTTCATATTAATTTTATCATATTAAACATAAAAAACACATATAACTCAACAACAATGAGAATATGTAAAGTTATACCAAACTCGAATATCACATTCATAATATGCACCATTGATTCAATCTATAAAACAATCCGCTAAAACAATCAGAACAATATTGAAATTAATCGACTGAAATACTTGGAAGGATTTGTAAAACTCAAATTTTACCACTGACGAACCAAAAGATTGCAAATCAAGGGGGGTGACGTGTTCCATTCGGTCTAGTAGGAGGGAGACGCGTTCGGTTTGGCTAGACCAACCAAACCATTTGGTTCCACTACTACTAGTCTTACACGTGTTTAGTTATGTGTTTGGTCTAGAAGAGAGAAATAGATGTGACGTTGAGATGACAGAGTGGTCTGGTCATGGATTGAGTTGCCATTACTACTAGTCTAATAAGAGGTTTAGAAACACCTACTTTTGTGGGTTTCATACTCATTTCCACAATAAAACCCATAAACTAAACAATTTTATTGGATATGATTTCCATGCCCTCGATCCAAACACACCCTAAGTTATTTTAAGCAGTGTTTTAAAACCCGGTTTGACCTGGCCGATTGAACCGTGAACCGGTCAGGTGACCGGAATGCGGTTTTTAATGAAAAACCTGGTTGAACCATCGGTTTTTTGAACCGTGACCCAATGGCTCGACCGGGTCAATTAAAAAACGGGTTTTTAACATTGATTTTAAGTGTTATTACTTATTTGCAATAAACAAAAATCAGGAGGTGTACCAAACACCCCTGAAACCACACACACAATCAACTAGTCATATCTAGAGCAGCCCACAGCTCCTTCTTCTCTCTCTCTCTATTTGTGAAAGTAAACTCTCAAACGATCGGCGACATTTCATTGTTTTCGGTAAACCCTTTATTATTTTCCTAAACTCACATATATTTAATTAAACCCCCCCTTTTCATATTTCATTTCATTTCATTTTGAGGTTTTAAAGATTTATATTTGCTTAGATCTTTATATCACTATATGTTAAAATTTTCATTTCTTGTTATATCATTGACCAATTTTATCATTGATTTGTTGTTTTTATTTTTTTACTGGCGGCTTGTTGTATTCTTTTTAGGGTTCTGTTTTTTATAGTCAAATTTTTATAGCCTTTTTTTTTTTTTTTTTTTTTTTTTTTTTTTTTTTAAATAAAAAAAAATGCAATATGGGTTTTTGGGTAGATTGTATTTTATCAAGATTTTAGTGTAAAAGAATTGATATTAATATGATTACTAATTTACTATAATGTGATGTTATGCTTAAAGGGTTTTCTTGATTTAGTGTAAATATATTATAAAGTTTACATTTTTATGTGTTTCTTAGGTCCGAGAATGATTTAAGACTCTTGTAAAGATTAAAATTTTACACAGAAAATGAGAAATAGGATAAGAAAAAGTAGTTAGCGTTAACTGTGTTGATGAGGTTAATTTACAAGCTGAATTTGTTTCTGTTTATCTGTTTGCGATGACGTATTGGAGGATTGTTTTTTAGGGGGTGTTTGTTTCGGCTTATATAGCCGGCTTATGGCTTATTTGGTTTTGGGCTTATGTTTCATAATCTCACTTTTTATGGCTTATTGAAACTTTTTGGCTTATATAAGTTTATTATGTAATAAAGGGTTTTCAAAATAAGCCACAAAAAGTGAGCTTATGAGACATAAGCCCAAAACCAAATTAGCCATAAGCCAGCTATTTAAGCTGAAACAAACACCCCTTCATACTAATGGTAAACATATGGTTATAAAATAGCTGTGATATTGTTGGTAGTGATGGTTTGCAATGTTGTTGGTTTGTCATACACGGTTTTGTCTTGGTCTAAAATTGAATATTGGTTTTTGGGTAGATTAAATGTTATCAAAATTTAGAAGTGATGTTATAAATATTCAGCTAATAAATATAATGTGATGTTATGATTAAAGGGTTTTTTTGATTTAGTAAAAACATATAATGAAGTTTACATTTTTATGGGTTATTAACTCAAGGGATGATTTAAGGTTAATGTAATTTTGAATTAATAATATACGAAACACAATGCAACAGATTGATGGTTTTTCAAGGTTATGTAAATGTATTTGAATGGGGTCGTGCAGGATAGTTGTCGTTTACCAATTGTGAAACGGGGATTGTTTTAAGTTAGCTGTGAACAATGTTGTTGGTAGTAGAGCGATGTTGTCAATCTGTATAGTCGGTTTCACTCTTAGGGGTAGAATAAGCAGATTCGAATAAGTATGTATGAAGCTGCTTATTCAAAATGCTTATCCGAGATGAATATGATATCATTCTTTAATTCTTTTACCAACATATTTAACGTAAACCTTAGCCTAAATAAAAATACAAAACAAAACATAACTTTTTGTTTCTATGAGATGTGTGAAATTGTAAATATTTCATCTGTTGATAAATTATGTTCATGTTAATCATATCACAAGCGTGAGCTTGTGCCCCGGGGTCAATCTACACCATAGATGCATCCCCTAATTTTCAATTTCGTAGTGTTTTATATACCAAGGAAATGACAATGTTTATCTATTTATCATTGCCTAACACATTATTTAGGAAATGACAATGTAAATACTAAATATACAAGTAAAAAAATACAAGCCCACGAATACATATTACTCCTGAACATGATACTAAACACAAAACTCGTTTAAGGGAATTAAAGTCATACCTCCAAAACAAGAGCAACGCCCTTGAAATTATGCTGACTACCGGCTTTGCTCCAACCACTGTTTTGTTTCAAGCATAGAGGTAATAAGAAGGTGGTCCAATGTGGCTGTCGACTGAGTTGACGGATTCGAACATTTCAAGATTATTGACTAGCCTCCAAAATGAAGTTCGAGACTTCTTGGTGTTGCTTGAATATAAGAGCACTTACTTTATAATATAATAGGACATCAACCTTTCTAAATTAAAGCTTGCTCATCTCGTTATCAACCACCATGTTCTTAAAAATCTCCTTGAGATGTGAGGACACGAGTTTTTCCTTTATCTCACTCACACCAACAAATTTCAATGACTACCAAGACCTTTGCTCAACATATCCCACAAAATTTCCTGATTATATGTATGAACGTAGAGAAAGGTTTGCTGATGTGAGTGATAGAAAAGAAAAGTTCATGTCCTCGCATCTCAAGGAGATTTTGAAGAACATGGTGGTTGATGACGAGGGGGGCAAGCTTCAGTTAAATAGGTTGTCGAAAGCCACATTGGACCACCTTCTTACCTCTGTCCTTAAACAAAACAGTGGTTGGAGAAAGCTGAAAGCTGCTGGTGGTGAGCATATTTCAAGGGTGCCGCTCCTGTTTAGGAGGTATGGATTTCATTCACTTAAACTAGCTGTGTGCTTAGTATCATGTTTAGGAGGACTATTTATTTGGTGGGCTTGTATTGTTTTACTGGTATATGGTGTAAGCTGCATAATAATGTGGTAGGCAATGGTATAAGCTGCATAATAATGTGGTCAGCATATCCCGCACATTACTTGTATTTTTTCTGCCTATAACAATACATGAGTTTATGTTTTTACCAGAAGTGTGAAAATGTAAATATTTCCTTCGTTTGATAAATTATGTTCTTGTTTAGGAGGTATGGATTTCATTCACTTAAACTAGCTGTGTGCTTAGTATCATGTTTAGGAGGACTATTTATTTGGCGGGCTTGTATTGTTTTACTGGTATAAGGTATAAGCTGCATAATAATGTGGTAGGCAATGGTATAAGCTGCATAATAATGTGGTCAGCATATCCCTCACATTACTTGTATTTTTCTGCCTATAACAATACATGAGTTTATGTTTTTACCAGAAGTGTGAATGTAAATATTTCCTCATTTGATAAATTATGTTCTTGTTAATTGTATCACCACTCTGGATTTCAGTTTTGTATTGCTAAAAAGTTGTAATGAATACTTCTTATTCTAGTTACCTAGATGCATACACTCTTTGGAAATCAAGTCAATGCTTGAATGCAAACGGAACAATTTAAACATTATCAGAATAACAATGTAATCAATTTGGTGGTAGATTTTGTTGCGTTATTAGTCTCAACTTGTGGTTTCATGTATCATTCACATATAAGCCTCACTTGCTTTATGGCGCGTTGATGGTTATATTAGTATGATTGTTGTTTTTGATTGGATCCTCGAGTCACTGATAAGCCTCAATTGCAGATACAATGGCATCAAAACTAAAGCAGTTGCAATCAAAGGCAACCCTGGCTTCAGAGTTCTTATCCAAGCACGGAACCACTTACTACAAGCAATTGTTGGAGGAGAACAAACAATATATTCAGCAACCAGCCACTGTCGAGAAATGCAATGAGTTGTCCAAACAGTTGTTCTACACTCGTCTTGCCAGGTTAACTATCTCAGGCCTTTTTTGATAGTTGTGATTTCTTAGCATCCCATGTTGACAGCTTTTGGTAAAGGGGACGGGTTGGTTACACAGCAAAATTGGTAAGTTTGTTTAGGACATGTAGAAGACGGGCCCTGTCAACCCGTAAACACTTCTGTTGTTTTCTTTCTTATGTCAAAAAATTGTTCAATTTCAGCTGTGACTAAAAAAACTATTTATGAGGAGGTTGATTCAAAGAGAAATCATTTCTATCAAAACTATGAAAACTGATTATTTTGTGACTTCCCTGTACCCGACAATGAGTTCTGTAACGCAGATCCACTCACCCCTTAATTCCTCTATTGTTTTTGCAGTCTCCCTGCCCGTAACGAGGCATTCTGGAAGGAAGTCGGTCACGTGAAGGAACTGTGGAAGAACAAGCAAGATTTGAAAGTTGAACAGTTAGGGATTGCAGCTCTATTTGGGATTGAATGTTTTGCGTGGTTTTGTGCTGGTGAGATCGTTGGAAGGGGTTTCACATTTACAGGTTATTATGTCTGAATTCACAACCAGCTTGGTTCATAAAAGCTTGTCTCGAAAGAGAATATTGTAAGGCCTTTTTTCCGCATGATTAAGGTAACGAGTTTCTATAATGATGACATTTTTATTTGGAAATTTTGGAGCTGAGAAACAGTTGAAAGTTGGATCAATAATCTGCATATTTGGAACAATTTGATGACATAATCTGTGTAATGACTTGTTAGTTTTTATAAGATTCCATGGTTGTTTTGCTTTGTTTGAGGGTAATTATGTCATTTTGAGTTTTTGTTAATAGTTCAGAGGGTGTTTGGGATTGCTTATCACTGTTTAGAAGTGTATAAGCAGTCTTTAAGTCTAGATAAGCAGTCTTTAAGTCTCTAGATAAGCAGGTTAGGCATTTTGTTCACTATATTATCTTTTTATTGTCAAGGAACAAAAATGCAGAAAACTTCTACTTAGTTTCGTGAAAATAGTCTACTCTAGGATTTTACCGTGTGTCTTATTGCTAGGAGAATAAGTAGAAGTATAATTCCAGGTTATAGTTTCTCTAAGTATTAAGATGTTCAACATTCTTTAAAAGAATGTTTTAGCCCCGGTTTAAAGAAACCTTCTTGTTAGCGTTGTAATAACCGAATGATGTACTTTTTTGCAACTATGCAGGTATTTCTTCTTTTTGTTTGTTTTGTTCAGAGTTTGTCATGAGTTAGCGAGAATTGAAATGGTATATTATTACTCTTTGAGGTAACAAAGTGATTTCTTATTACTCCCTTCGTCCCAAAATAATGTCTCCTGTCAAATAACACACTGTCAAATAACACACGGTTTAAGAAAATTATTATTACAACTTTCTTTTTTCTTTTTCTTATTATTATTATTATTATTATTATTATTATTATTATTATTATTATTTTACATCTAACTAATTTTACATCTAACTAATTAATTTATATATTATTATTATTATTATTATTATTATTATTATTATTATTATTATTATTATTATTATTATTATTATTATTGTTGTTGTTATTGTTGTTGTTGTTGTTGTTGTTGTTGTTGTTTTTTAATTTTGTAGAGTGACAATTTTACATCTAACTAATTAATTTATATATTTTTATAAAAGTTTGTAATAATAATCTCAAATGCGGGTAATATGGTAAACTTCAATTCCATATCTATTTTTGGAAGTAGACAACTAATTAGGGACAATCTAAAAAGTAAATGTAGACAATAAATTTAAGGAGGAGGGAGTATCAAAAACGTTGTAAGGTGTCACCCTAAGATAATCAGTGAGTTAGGGGCTGTTTGATAAAAAAATATGATTTAGCACTGAATGAATCAAAGCTGCTGAATGATTACAAAATGCTGAGTGAACCTCATTCTGAGTGAAAATGATTGTTTGATAATTGTTCTGAATGAGCAATCTGAATTGCCTGAAATTACCAATTTAACCTTCTAATCGATTTTGTACCTAACAAAATATATTGTTTGATAAAAATTCATTAACCCGAATAAAAGTATAAAAAAAAATGTTGGAATAAACAAAGAAAATGTAAATAATCTTATCAACAAATCATACAACAATATAAATTACGAACTAAGTTTAGGTTGAAGCATTAAAAGATAACTATTATGAAGTTGTGGACCGCGAAACACGCAATCACTACATTTCTTTGTATCAAAAAAGGATCACAAGCCATTTGTTTCATGAACCGTTCAATAAAAAGTTCGTTTATTTATTAAATGACGAATGATTCAAAGTTGAAATATGGTGCATGGCTAATATTAATCTATGAAAACTTATAATATAAACGAAGTTAGCTAATTGAAAAGTTATAATATAAAACTTAGATTGTAGAAGTATCTCACTAGCTAATTGAAAAGTTGCCACTTTCTTGCCATAAATTAAAAATGAGAAGAAGTAATAAAATAGTTTCACGGCAATAATGAGTTTTATAAAAAAGAAATTAAAAAGAAAACTATAATAAATTGAAACTCAAGGAAATCAAAGGGGCAATATATTACGTAAAAAAATTGCACTGAATGATAGACCATTCATTTTTAGCCGACCCATCCAGAAGATATTTGAGCCAATAAGGACATAGTTTTTCCCTGCCAAACAATATTCCAACTGACCGACTAGGAATGTTGCTCCATTATATGTAAAGAAATGTGACATTTTATTTTATAATGTTTTTTTTTTTTTTTTTTTTTTTTTTTTTTTTTTTTTTTTTTTTTTTTTTTTTTTTTTTTTTTTTTTTTTTTTTTTT